>JAPKLW010002181.1:0-13817 GCA_026898455.1 Plectranthus barbatus
TATAATAGTTTTTAGTATGAGAAATGAGAATAAATCTTAGCCTTTGATTTTGTGATTTCAACGCTCATGGTCTATTTCATTCCATGTGCAGTTTTCCTCGATTATCCTGCAGTTTTGCAAAATTAAGGTTATTTTTGTATTTTTAGTTTTTTTTAAAATCTGAAATAGTATCTCATTAGATTTTTTATTCCTTCTTCGCGCGATTTGATTTCTTCTTCCTTCTTCGTTCGATTTGATTTATATTTCTTCTGTAGATCTGATTTTTTTGCTTTGTTTTTGGATTTCGTATTCGTGTTCGGTCTCGACTTTGTTTTTTGTGCATAATATATTTTAAAAAATTTTGTTTTTTTCAGATCGACGTTCATTTTTACTATTATATTGTGCATCTTTAGTGTTAACTTTGTGCATTTTTGTATCTTACAGGTTTATTTATTCCAAAGTGTGTATTCAAATCGACGTTCATTTTTACTATTATATTGTGCATCTTTAGTGTTAACTTTGTGCATTTTTGTATCTTACAGGTTTCATTTATTCCAAAGTGTGTTGATGAGATGAAGCATTTTAAGGGCAGTGTTTAATTTTTTTTTTCGTATTTATGTAAAAATGAAGTAAATCGGGCTAAAAATGAAGTAAATTGGGCTAAAAATGAAGTAAACCGGGCTTAAAATTCAGGTTGCTGTTTGTGTTTGAGTTTTTTTTACAGTTTTAGCCTTTAAAGGCTAAAACTGCAGGATATTGGGGCAAAAATGCCGCGTTTTCAATTTGCTGAGAATGAATCATGTTCGTCGATTTGATGAGATGGACGCGCGAGATCTATTCTTATTTCTCATATTAACTCCTATTCTCACCTGATCACTACCCTATATATAGTAGTGAGTTTTTAGTATGAGAAATGAGAATAAATCTCAGCCTTTGATTTTGTGATTTCAACGCTCATGATCTATTTCACTCCGTGTGCAGTTTTCCTCGATTATCCTGCAGTTTCGCAAAATTAAGGTTATTTTTGTAATTTTAGCTTTTTTTTAAAATCTGAAATAGTATCTCATTAGATTTTTTATTCCTTTCTTCGCGCGATTTGATTTCTTCTTCCTTCTTCGTTCGAGTTGATTTATATTTCTTCTGTCGATCAGATTTTTTTTCTTTGTTTCTGGATTTCGCATTCGTGTTAGGTCTCGACTTTGTTTATTGTGCATGAATATAGTTTTAAAAAATTTGTTTTATTCAGATCGACGTTCATTTTTACTATTATATTGTGCATCTTTAGTGTTAACTTTGTGCATTTTTGTATCTTACAGGTTCATTTATTCCAAAGTGTGTATTCAAATTGACGTTCATTTTTACTATTATATTGTGCATCTTTAGTGTTAACTTTGTGCATTTTTGTATCTTACAGGTTCATTTATTCCAAAGTGTGTTGATGAGATGAAGCATTTTAAGGGCAGAGTTTTTAGAACTGTTGATGTTGGTATTGAGTTTTATAGAGACTACGCTCGTGTTGCTGCTTTGAAGAAGAAGATGTTTATTTTTTTTAATTTGTATTTATGTAAAAATGAAGTAAATCGGGCTAAAAATGAAGTAAATCGGGCTTAAAATGCAGGTTGTTGTTTGTGTTTGAGTTTTTTTTACAGTTTTAGCCTTTAAAGGCTAAAACTGCAGGATATTGGGGGCAAAAATGCCGCGTTTTTCAATTTGCTGAGAATGAATCATGTTCGTCGATTTGATGAGATGGGCGCGCGAGATCTATTCTTATTTCTCATAGTAACTCTTATTCTCACCTGATCACTACCATATATATATATATATATATATATATATATATATATATATAGGTGGTCATATAAGAACTCCCCTTACCATGTGAAAATAAGAACAAATCTCGGTCATCCAATTGGTGATCCAACGCTCAAGACTAAATAAATTCCGTCTGCATTATAGTGTAGTGAAACATGCATTAAAGGGTAATTTTGTAATATTTTTTCTCTCTCCTCTAAAATCATCCTAAATCTTTAAATGATTATATCTCCTTCGATTTAGATTATTTTTTAATGTATCATATATCAAATTAAAGGCAATTTAATTATCTTTCAAACGAAATTCCTATTGTATATGTTTTGATTTAAAAATCATCGTAAAAAATTAAAATTAGTTATTATATGCATAATTCACATAACAGTACACGAATTCTTATATAATGAATGGAGTTGCACAATATAATGCATGAAGTTATATTATATAATGCAGAATATGATAGATAAAATGCAATAACTTTTTTCCTGCAATAATAAAAAAAAATTAAAATTCATTATCTTTGCATATTGTAGATAATATCATAGTTGTTATAAAAGTTGATCATATATTACTTATTTTTAATTATGTATCTTTTTGTTATATTATATAAATGTATATTACTATATTATATAATGCATGTTTGTTAGGTATATAATGAATGTTTGCTAGGTATATAATGCATGTCGAGGTTAATATAATGCATGAAGTTATATAATGAATACAATAGCACAATATAATGCTTGAAATTATAGTATATAATGCAAAATATGATAGATAAAAGGCAACATATTTTTTCAGCGAAATCATCATTCATCATTATATTTGCACTTGCTATACATTATATAGTAATAAAATATGCATTATAACTAATGTAATATAATTTTCTCTAAAATAAAAGTAATATCATGTATAATATGCATAATTCTCGTAACAGTACACGAATTTTTATATAATGAATGCAAATGCACAAGATAATGCAAGAAGTTATAGTATATAATGCAGAATATGATAGATAAAATGCAACATGTTTATTTCAGCGAAATCACCATTCATCATTATATTTGCACTTGTTATTATATAGTAATAACATATGCATTATAATGAAGGTAATATATTTTTTCTCTAAAATAAAAATAATATTATATATAATAGTAATATTATATATAATAGAGGAAGTAATGTCGTATAATGATAGTAATATTGTTCTAAAATAAGAGTAATACCATATTATAATGCAGGGAGATGTTTGTTAGGTATATAATGAATGTTAGGTATATAATGCATGTTTCCTAGGTATATAATGCATGTTTGTTAGATATATAATGCATGTCGAGATAGAATATGCAAACAGAATCTTAAATAAGCACAAAATTACAAAAATACCCTATAATGCAAGTTTTTTGAGATAAAATGACCGAAAATTTTAGTAAAATCCTAAACGTTCATTCATCAAAATCAATGGCGAGGATTGATTCTTATTTCTTATGGTAAGAGTGGTTCTCACTGGATCGCATCCCTATATATATATATATATATATATAGGGAGTGGATCACATACTAAAAATTAGTTTGTACTAAATAGGAATGAATCTACACCACTCATCTTAAAAATCAATGGTTGAGATTAAAACATTTTTTCAAATTTTATGCTTTTTTACTTTATAAATCATGCTTAATCGAATTAAGCATGATTTATAAAGCAATTAAGCACGAACGAAAATTATGCTTAATTTTTTAATCTTTGATACTTTAATCTCAACCATTGATGTTATCTATCTCATGGCTGAGATTCATTCCTATTTAGCACAAACGTTAATTTTAGCACTTGAGTGAATCTCTCTCTCTCTCTCTCTCTATATATATATATATAGAGGAGGGATCATGTAAAAAAAAATTCCCATGTGAGAAAAAAGAATGAATCATGTCCATCAGATATAAAAAAATCAATGGTTGATATTAAATCAAGCAACAACTAAAATGCAATCAAGCAACAACTAAAGCACAATCAAGCAACATTGCAATCAAGCAACGACCTGAACACAATCAAGCAATGCCGTGAATGCAATCAAGCACCTTTCTCACTTTCTCACGTTAAGAATTTTCTCACTGGATCCGCTCCCTATATATATATATATATATATATATATATATATACTTAATTTATTTGAATATTCTTACCATATCTACTCAAAAGAATCATAATCTTATAATAAGGATTTCGTAATTCATTATTGACAATTCTAAGTGCATCTTTAGAAGCACTCATGTGCATTTTTAAAAGAGCTAATACATTAAGATAAATCAACTTTTGAATAGTTCATTATTGACAATTCTTCATGCATCTTTAGAGGAAATAATATGCAATATAATAGCTCACAACTCACACAAGCAAAACAACAAACACTTAGTTGACAGAATTCAAACATCCTACAAAGAGATGAAATCTACGATCAAACTAAAATCTGAACCACCAAAAATACCACTTGCCGCCACAGACCGCTGCAGATGAATAATTGAAGCGTGCATGAAGCATAATTGAAGCGTACATCGATCGTGCAGTCGCAAAAGATGAAGAAGAAACTGATGAAGAAGACGAGTGAGATGGACTCCATGGCGGAGACGACGGACCAGACGACGAAGAAGAAACGGAGGAAGGAGACGAGCGAGATGGACTCATGGCGGAGACGACGAAGAAGAAATAGGATCGCACGAAGAAAAGAATAAAAATTTGGTTGCATAAAAAAGTAATAAAAAATCTAGTCAAATATTAAGTGAGATTTGATTTGAGTTTGAAAAAAAATTAAATTACAAAAATATCCTTAATTATGTAACAATGCAGGATAATGGACAAAAATGCACACGAAAATAAATAGATCTTGGGCGTTGAAATGACAAGATCAAAGACTGAGATTTATTCTCATTTCTCATACTAAAAAATATTATCATATAATAACCACAATATATATATATATATAAGTACATTTTTGCCCTTGAATGCTAGACGGTAACACAAGTAGCACCGAAACTGGAACAAATTTAAATTAATCATGTGTGTTGATTTTATTTTAATGGTTCAAATTTCTTCTTATGTACCCTATAAAAAGCTGTTGACATGCGTGCGCGCACAGAAAAATTCCTATATGTGAAAAAAAAAAATTGAATCATATTCATTAAATCCAAATAAATTAATAAATGATATACAATCAAAGAATAAAATAATTAAGTAACAATTAAAACACAACCAAACAATGTTATAATCAAGTAATAACATGAATACAATTAAATAACATCTTAAATATAATAAGTAACTTTCTCACGAGGACATTTTTTTTTCATGGAATTCGCTCCAATTCCTCCCTATATGTATCGCCAGTGAGGGTAAACGTAATGATTTTCTTTTTTCTTCCCAAAATGAAGATAGATAATAAATTCAAAGGCGGCTCTACATGCGATCGCGAGGTGGCTGGCGATGGACCTCACAACCAACTGAAAAATCTTTGTAGTAAATATATTCAAATAAAATCTTTCATACAAAAGTCTTGGTAATAATTTAATGAATAAATAAAAAAAAATGATTAAAATATTGAATTGAAAACTCTTACCATTCTTTGATCTTGTTCGATGAATCGGAAAAGTTAATGTTGGGCAAGTTCAATTCACTTACTGGGACAACAACTCTATTTATATAAATTTGGATTGTAATGGGAGTGGATGTGCACCAATTTTTTGTCCATACATGTTGTCTTTTGTTATTATCTAATCTTGTTGGAGTGGTCTAAGCATTCCACCACTAAAGTCCATATTTAATATCTTTTATTTTATTATTGTATCATATTGAAAAAAAAGTATTATAGTTTTAGTGTATTGTTAGTTTTGATATAATAGTATCGTACCAAAAATTCTTGATAAAGTGATGATATCAGATTATATAATTTACAATATACCATCCTCTATACACGGTAATGAATGTATAAAATATAATTATAATAAAAATAATGATTATTGTTGTTATTATTTGTTTTTAGTTTTATATAACTAAAAATATTGTTAGTATTAATTCTAAGTAATTGTTACAACAAAAGTGCATATTTGAACAAAAAATCATTTTGATTTCTTTTTCCTCTCGCGTTACATATTTTGGTTGTTAAGGAATAAGACTCATGTTTTGTTTTTAATGTTTGCTAATACATTGTATTGTTTAAATTTGAGTTTTTTTTTGTGTTTGATTATTATAATTATTTTGTTATATTAAAAAGTAATTATTGGTGTTCGATTTCTTAATTATAAAGTTATTTGTTTCATGGAAGTTTTCATTTTTAGATGGGTCATTTTTTTTGTCAGCGTGGATTCGATAAGCGTAAAGGGAAAATGACACAGAGATTTATGAGGTTCAGCACAGAAGTATGCCTACGCCATCAGGGGAGAGTGAGAGTGGGCTATCATTATCGAGATAGAGATTTATGGATTACGAGATGTATTGCAGTATGTCACAAAGAAAAGAAGGGAAGGATGGTTATGTAATGTTTCCTCGTATCTTAAATTCTTGTGTTGTTTAGTTTTTCGTTGTTCTCTTTGTTTGTTTCCATCCCTTTTCTCTACTCGGTTTGGCCTCCCTTTTCCTTAAGAAAATGAGAGGATCTTTATATGCAGTTGGTCTCAAAATCAGAGTTAGTTAAAGTGCGGCAGAGGTCTTTCGAGGTTGGGTCCTCTAAACTGGTGATTCTGGCACCAGTTTGGGTTCAAAAATACAGTTGTTATACTAGCGAGCGATATATTACTTAGACCAATTTAGTAATGTACTCCAACACTTGATGTGTTGGGTTTAAATCCAATGCAAAAATTTAAATAAAGCAGTAAATACACAAAGGATTTATAGAGGTTCGGACCAAACCATCCTACGTTCTCTCTTCAAACGCGCAGTCTGGAAATCACTTAGTTCGGGATTACAATGATGTTGATGCACTGTTGCTAGTTGGTTGATATTTGTGTCCACCAGTCGATTAGGGTGCTCGTAACCATAAACCTACAAAATCAACTTTAACACTGCCACATCAGCGCCACATCAAAATTTGAAATCCACCAACTTTTTTAAACATATTCCTATAACAATAAACCTATATCATCAACTTTAACATGGTCCCACACACACTCACTCATATATATATAATTTCCATTGCAATAAAATTACTAAAAAAATTATAAATTTATTAAATCATTTTTTAATAATTATAGCTTCAAATGACTTGTCTAAGAAAAAAATCTAACCCCACCACATTCACCCACATAAATAAATAAATAAACAAATATATATATATATATATATATATATATAATACTGTTATATATCTATAAATATTTCAATATTTATATTAAATATGGAAAGATTCATAATAATGAAATATTATAAAAGAGAAAAGTAAAATAAAAAATTTCTAACGAAAATTATTAAATAAAACAAGAATGAAATTATGGGGTTGAATAAAAAAGAAAAAAGAAAAATAAATGTAAAACAAAAAAACAATGTACGTAAATATAATTCAACATAAAAAGTCTAATAAATGGTGGGGCCCACAAAAATTGCTTGAACCCAGCTCTTTGTTTGAGGAGCCAGGTTTATGAGTTGGCAAAAGCTGGGTTTAGTGTAATGGTTTGAACCCAGGTTTAAACCTTAAAAAACCTACCATTACAACAAACCTTAGCTCGTTTGTCAAGTCCTTCGCTCTCCTTCCTTTTTTCAGGACTCGAGTGAGGATGTACCATGTAACCTTCAAACTGGGCATGAGAGTTTAAGTTTCTCTCAAGAACATCAAGTTGGCGGTATACACCTGTGATAGTTGCCACCGGAGAAGTGACAACTCCAAGATGTTTTTTTTTACTCAGAAAGTAAAAAAACATAAATAACGATTGTTAGAAGCACAAAGCCTCATGTTAGGAGGGAACACGAGGAGCTGATAGAATCAACCCGAAAGTTTTGGATTTAGAATTTGGTAGCTTTTGAGAACGGAAGAATTTACATATTGACAATGTATTTTATCGTTTGATTCAGATCAATTGAATTTGGTAACCTTCTCAAGGTGGTTTGCAGCCTTTATTTATAAGCGTTCCTTGGAAGGTTTGAATTCATAGTTGTTTGGTAACCTTCTTACTTTTTCTGACTCGCGGTGACCTTTCTGTCAGAGCACATAGACTTTTGCTACCTCGGTCAGAATAGCTCTTAGCCAGTACGAGTCCGAGGAATGTTTGCCAGTAGATTAATGGGATGAACAAGTTTTTGAATAACTCAGACTTTAAGATCTTCTTTCTTAAAGTCTAGTCTTAAGAAAGTTTTTGCTTGTCCTCGCTTGAGTGTGTCTTCTTACTGATTGAGAAGCGTCATGCTAGTGACATCTGCTGGTAAGTTTCTTGCTAGTGGTCCAACAGTTGGTGATGACGTGTCAGACAGCTCCTCGATAATTCTTATACATAATATTACAAGTTTGAGTTCATCTAGCTATAGAGACACTAAACTAGCGATATATTTGACTCATCAAATCATCATGTAAGGAAGGAGTTTCTAACAAAAATTCCTAACATACGTCATCTTCCCAGCCTCATTGTTGCTCCGTCATCACAGTCACACTGCCTTTAAAACGAAGTCACTTGACTAGAAAAGTGACATCCACGTATTCCTTTGTCAATCGGTGGCAGTGAATAGCAATTTTTATGTAAGCAATGGCCGAAATAGCTGAAAATAATAGACTGTTGGAGAAGACTGGGGGTTCAGATCATTTAATAATTATGCGGTCATAAAGGTTATTTCGTGCACAAGTATTGTTAAGATTAGTCCTTTGAGGAAACTATTGGTTATAGCTCTTCGAGAGAGACAGCCGAGTTAAGGCCTTTGAAGCAGGCCTACGTGTTTGTCTTTTGGCCAAATAAATTTTGAGCATTAATAATAATTATTTAAACATGAATATTATTGTTGATATGTATATATTTATCTTTTAACAAATAATTTCCGGTATATTATTTGATTTTGGTGCATCCTATACTATAGGTAAAGGTATACAACCTCAGTATACTTTAATATAGTTTTTTTCATATCATAAAATTTGATAGGATATATAGAATCACAAAAAATATTTTACATATAGTATGGAACCACCCCTAAAGATTGAAAATGGGGGCGGTTTTAATTTTTTTTTTATTTAAAGATCGTTATATATAAATTCTTTATTATTGAGATGTTTTTGAAGATGAAACATTAGGACGTTGGCAAAAACTTGCGTTAGGCAGGCCTAAATGGTTTAGGCGGGTTTTATCCTACCCAAATGGGTTGACCCATCCCAATTAGGGTTTATTAATCCCAATTAGGGTATATTATATGGGTTTGGGCTTGGGTTAATGGATAAAACCCGCCTAAATCGTTTAGGCCTGCCTAACCCAAGACTTTCCCTAGGACGTTTGTATCAGAATGGGAGAATGAGATTGATTCCCAAAAAATCATTCCCCTCTAGATTGGTGAGTTTCATATCCATTCCCAAATTTAATCTCAAAATGAATATTTTTTATTTCATAAAACTTTATAATTATTTTTTATTAATGATTAAATACTCCAATATTTTTCAGAATAATAATTTACATTATTATTAATAATATATTGATGGATTAAAAATAAATATTATATTTATTAATAATAAATTAATATATTTATAATAATACTAAAATATATAATATTATTATTACATTAATTAAAAATATTATATTAATTAAAATATCATAATTATTTTTTATATTTATTTTTATCTTTGTATATTTCTAAAATAATGTCTTTATTAATTTTTAAAAATATTTTTTATTTAAGATTATGTATAATTGTTTTTTAATTTAAGTATTTTGAATTTAAATGAACAAAAATAATAATTACTTTATATATTTACTTCCAAACTCTTTATTTTTTTTAAATATAAAGTATTATAATTATGAATGATTCCCAAACCCAATATATAAACCAAACAGTTAAATTGAAATCACTAAACCTATACTCATTCCTTCTAATTTCAAACTCATACACATAATAATTCCTAACAATTAAACCAAACACCTCAATTATTTGTGCTTGCTCCCTTTGTTTTAATTAAACATCTAATATGATTGTT
This sequence comes from Plectranthus barbatus, assembly GCA_026898455.1. NCBI lineage: Eukaryota > Viridiplantae > Streptophyta > Magnoliopsida > Lamiales > Lamiaceae > Plectranthus > Plectranthus barbatus. The sequence goes on from JAPKLW010002181.1 coordinate 9,927, forward strand.
TAGTATTATTTATTGAAATTCTACAACGGGGCTAAAATCAATTGATTGTCTCATCAAACCGCCATTTACATATAGAAAATTAATTCTACGTGCTTTTCGAAATCGTTGTTATCCGTTTCCAAAAGCATAAAACTTTGAAAAATAAATACTCCACTTATTATTGAAAAACATATTTAAATGCCTTGTATTAATTTATTATAGTGACATTAGCCATTTTATTATAATAAAAATCTCTTCTTACCAGCCAAATTTATCAGGGTAAATGAAATATAATATTTCTAAGACATGTAAATTGGATGAAGTGAGAAAAAAGAGGGCAAGAAATAAAAAAAAAATAATAAAATTCCAACTAATTCTACAAAATACATCAATTTACGTAAAAACAATGTTACTCCTATATTACATTTAGATATCAAACAAAGGCAGAAGATTACATTTCATTGTTACGCTGAAAACTTATAAGTATATCATTCATATGAGTGTAACACGGAGGATAAGGTAAATAGAAATAAAGTGTGAAATACCGGAAAAAAGTTATTATGCAAAAATCTTACTAATTATATATTTGTTATTATTTTTAACTTGGTTTTCTTTTTAATAAATAGTAAAGCAAAATATAATAATGCACTGAAATGTATTAAAATAAATAGATAGAAACTTACACCTAAGATAGATTCATCTCAAAAATAGAAATAAATAAGCCTGGTAGTAACCAACAAAGATAGGAATGGTGCCTAATTTTCATACCAAAAGAAGAAAAAACTAAAATGAAAAAGATATTGCTGGCGGTAGCCAAAAAGGGCTTGTACATAGGCCGTACATCGTGCCTGCGTGCAGCCGACGCAAAGGCACGTGGTCGTGACAAATTGGCTTTCCTCGCTGCTTGAAATTGACCGAAATGCCCTCCGACCCAGGCCAATTAAAAATTACACAGATAGCGACGCGTCTTTGTCACGTAGCCGTCCCTTTCGTTCGTCTTTTTTTGTCAGAACTCTCGCGTGGGGACCACGCCTCTGGCTTTTTCCTTTCTTTAATTTTTTTCCTTTTTTTAAAAAAATATATGTTGCTCCCCGTCCCAATTTATTAATTTAATTTTTTTTTATGTCTCATTTATTAATTTTATTTTTTAAAATGATAAATCTTTTAATACTCATTAATAAAATATTAATTTTACTACACTAATATTAGTTACTGTATCATTTCACTTTAAGACTATTAATTTGAGAATGATGAAGTATTATCTATTTTACTTGAATATTTTTATCTTTTCATTTATTTCTTGATACCCTAATATTGCATTTGGCATATTCTAATTCTATTTAATTAATGATTTTATTTTTTTAGTGCTTAGGTATAAATTATAAAGATTGTCTCATTATTTTTATGGTGAGATGAATTTAATGATGTATTTAACTTATTGAAATGATGTATTTTTTTTTTATTATGAATGATGCATTTTTTTCTTTATTACAAATAATGTGATCTTTTATACAAAAAAATATATTAAAAAAATGAAATAATGTATTTAACTTATTGAAATGAAGTATTAAAGTCCGTCACACAATGAAAAATTGTGAGACCTTCTCTCAGAAGACCAACTCTATTATAAATTATCGCTTAATATTAATTGCTTAATATATTGAGTTGGTCGTTTGAGAGACGGTCTCACCATTTTTTTTATTGTGATATGGACCTTAATACATCATTTCAATAAGTTAAATACATCATTTCATTTTTAAAAATTATATTATTTACAACAAATAAATACTCCCTCCGTCCCGCAACATTAGTCTGGTTTGTGTTCGGCACAGATACCAAGACGAAAGTAATAAGGGATTCTAATGGTGCAATTAGTAAACTAGATTAACACTTAAGCAAAAAAAAAAAAAGGAAAAAAATTCGAAAGTAAAAAAACTGGAAAAGGAGGCAAAAACTGATTTCATTACATCATCCAATAATTCAAATTTCCCTCAAAAACAAATCTGAAAACTAACAACCAAATTTCAAATTTCCCACAACATTCAGTTTATAAATACTGATCCATCAACCCTTTTTTTGCTACAAACATCACAAATCATCCAAAAATTACAAATGAGAAAAGAAAAAGATGTTTCAGAGGCTGCAGCAACAGAAATAGTGCAGTTCTTGCTTCTTCACAGCAAGAATGTCAAACTAGAGAGGGGTAGGATTGGAGAGGCTGCAGCAAAACATAGTCTCTCTGTGAGGACTGTGTCAAGAATATGGAAAGCTGCAAGATGCCAAAGAGAAAGAGGTGAATGCATCAAATTTGGTTCAAACAGACAAGGCAAAGGGAACAACCAGCAGGCAAGATAAACATAGAGCAAATTGAACAAGTTCATTACCAAAAAAGAGGTACAATTCGATCCCTAGCTGATAGCATTAACATGTCCAAAACAACTGTGGGGAGGTGGGTTAAAAACAACCTGATCAGGGTTCACACCAATGCCATTAAACCCGAGCTGACAGCTCCAAATAAAGTGCTAAGGCTAGGGTTCAGTTTACAAGCCATAGAATATGAGAAGGAGTTGAATGTTCTTAGATTCAAGCCAATGGAGAACATAATTCACATAGATGAGAAATGGTTCTATCTTACCAAAAACACCCACAGATATTACATGAGCCATAGGGAAAAAGATCCACATAGATTTTGCAAGAGTAAAAAGTTCATTCCTAAGATCATGTTCATGTGTGCTGTCTGCCGACCAATGTTTTCAGAAGATGGGAGGGTAGTTTTTGATGGAAAAATAGGGATCTGGCCCTTTACTGAGGAGGTACAAGCCAAAAGAAACAGCAAAAACAGACAAGCTGGAACCATGGAGCTTAAGCCAATTGAATTCATCATTTCCATAGAACAGACACAGCATCACATGCAACATAGCAGCAGAACCAACATAGGATCCGATTGAAGATTGAATTCATCATTTCCATAGAACACACACAGCAGCACAAGCAACATAGCAGCAGATTGAACATAGGATCAGAATGAAGATTGAATTCATCATTTCCATAGAACACACACAGCAGCACAAGCAACATAGCAGCCGAACCAACATAGGATCAGAATTTAGTCATCATTTCCAAATACGCATCAGAACCAACATATCCAAAAATCATCATATCCAAAAGGCTAGATATCACCTGATTTCTGGAAATTGGATTTTCCAGAAAGCACGTAGAACCTCCCTCCTCAACCTCCACACGGCTCGAAGACCCTTGTCTTCTTCATCCTCCACGGGTTCATCCTCCACGCCGCGCAGAGCTGCCCCACCATTGTCGGCCACTGAAGCCTCCTCCGTCCCGGCGGCATCGACGTCACCAGCTACGGTGACAGAGAACGGCGAGAGAGGCGCGGCAGACAGTATTTCCCCGCGGGCACGTCGTCACCAGCTGCGGCGACGGAGAACGGCGAGAGAGGCGCGGCAGATTTCACGGCGGATGTTGGGTTTAGGGTTTCCATCGGAGGGTGCGTAGATCGGAGGGTGGGTAGATCGGAGGGTGGGTAGATCGGCTGTGGGGACAACGACGGGGAGGAGAGCGAATCGTCTAGGGTTCACTCATTTTAGGGTTTTCTTCGCGGAGACAATAAGCGGACAACAAGGGTAGGGAGATCGGAGGGTGGGGAGATCGGAGGGTGGGGAGCTCGGCCGTGGGGAGAACGGCGGTGGTTAGAGCGGCGGTTTTAGGGGATTTCAGAAAATAGGGTTTTGTTGGAGGAGGAGGCGCAACATCGGAGGGTGTGGAGATCGGGTAATCGGTTAAGAACGGTGAAGGGGAGTGCGGAGGGGGAGCAGAACGGCGGCGGAGAGGATGGCATAGGAGAACGGAGGGGAGCAGAACGGCGGAGGGAATCGCAGAAGGGGGGGGGAGGAG
>JAPKLW010002181.1:13917-58895 GCA_026898455.1 Plectranthus barbatus
GGGGGGGTGGGTGTTTATTTTTTTTTTTAGTTAATTGATTAACTTAATTAAATTTTGTTAATTAAGTGATTAAAACACTCTAATTTTTGCCATTTCGGGAATACAGGACTAATGTTCGGGACAGACCAAAAAGGAATACAGGACTAATGTTGCGGGACGGAGGGAGTACATCATTTGCAATAAAGAAACACATTATTTCATTAAATTCGTTTCACAATAAAAATGGTGAGACTTCATTAGCTATAAAGAAACACATCATTTCATTAAATTCGTCTCACAATAAAAATATGAGACCGTCTCATTTGAGAATTTGCCTTAGATATTTGCAAATTCCTATGTTTTATTAATTTCTTAACACATATTCCGTTTTATGCATTCAAGTAAATTAATATATTAATATTTAATTTTTATTTTTTTAAATTCATCATATTAATTTAAACACACATTCTACATGTGTTATGGAAGCTCGAACTCATAACTTATATTTATTGCTTTACCATTTGTAATTTACTAGTAATTTGTATGGTCCTAATACTTATTTTTATTATTTGATATATTTAATTGTATTGCTTGATGCCTTTATATTTCTTTGCCAAATAAAATAAGAAAAATCAAATACTAGAACATAATATATTAACAAAAAAAATATTTACATTCGAACAAATGATAATAATCCAAAAAAAGCAAAATAATAAGTGAAAAAACCGTGAAAAACTCAAAAAGAAATTAACAAACGAGAGTAAGAGAAAAAATCAAATGAAAATTAGAATAAAATATATGAAATAGTTGCCTTGTATAGCTGGACAAAAATGTTCTTTAATTACATATTTAAAAATCTTAAAATTAATGTAGGGTTTGAGTCTACGATGGACAACATGAGTTGCCATTAATTAAATTCTTGCCAAGGATTGTTCTTAGGATATTAGGAACAAATTTCAATTAAACAAACCATGCGAACCTATGCATGCTACTACAAAATTAATTGCAGAGGATGAAATTTAGGAATACCTGATCTTCACTGTTTGATCTACAGATCTAGATCGGAGAATAAAACGATGAAGTAAACTTAGATCTGAGATTGAACGCCGGCGATGGACAGTTGTTCCTACAGATCTGATCTTCTGATCTGTTCCCTTGCTCCTTGGAAATCTCGTGAGGATTATCTACCAAGTTGGATCTGAGACCTGGAGAAATCGATCAGTCTCTCCCTTCCGGATCGCCGCCGCCGTTCTCTCTCTTTTGTTCAATATACTGAATCTCATTTTTGATCTGATAGAGAGAAGGCCTATATATAGTGTTAGGGTTTTGAGAAACCCTAACCCTAATGAGCTTGAGCAGTTCATGGGCCAGACCAGGGACGAGATGCAAATAATAAAGTGGGCCCTCTTTATTAATTAATCCTTCCTTGTTCAACCCAGAACATAATTAATTAATAAAACATTGTTTTAACTTTCACCACGGTAAAAATGCTGACTCGCCCCTTTATTACCACATTATTAGGAACGGGTTGCACCAAACTAACATGATCCACATATTTAAGGTTTTAGACATTCATTAATTAATTTGGCTTATGACAATCAGCCATAATTAATTAATCTCTTATTTCCTGAGTAATACCACTCACTCCTTTTCACTTATGCCTGAATTAAATAATTCAACCTGCAGGGTTTAGCATAATGAACCTTGTGAGCTCCTCAGGGAATGTCACCATCTTGAAACGGATATGCTTACCTAAACGTCCAGCCTAAGCAGGCCACACACAAATTGCCAACACCTAAAATATGAGTATTAGAGTACATGTAAGACTCGCCACTATGGTAAATCAAAGTGTGGTCAATCTGTGTGTGCCTCTTATCCTTCAGTTAGGTTTAAGATCATAGGAAGTATGTTAGGGATCTGGCTCATTCATATGTCAATGAGAATGACATATCCCATTGTTGATCCCATCAATACATAACCATGTACTGACACATCAAGTAGCTAGGATAAGCTCACTTATGAACCGATGTACCGCAGCTTAGACCGACATCCTATCCAGGGACTGTCTCAACTGTGATACTGTTTATATCTCGCTAGTTCAAACGACTCATATGATCCTCTGTGATCTCCTACACACCATATGGTCATCCCTATGGCGAGATAATAGGATATTATGGTTCGTCGTATGTTTGTTTCATCAGACAACGAGCATTGTTGTAGCAACACCTATATGAAGACTAGTGCACAAAACACTTAATCATATATGCTTTCAGTATATAATCCCAACAATCTCCCACTTATACTAAAAGCATAATACCATTGCTTTATCAAAGTATTAAGTGTGTCTATACTGTCAATCACTCCCACTGCATTCACGTTACCTCTTGTCACGATTTCTTGTATGATGTGATATCACACATCCTATGTGTTTCACCACCTTGTGAGTCTTGGGTTCCCTTGAGTTTGTCATTGCACCAACATGGTCACAATTCCATGTGATTTTATTAGGCAAACTCAGAACACACACCTCTAGAGGATAGCACCGGAGTTATACTGCTTCTTGCAAAGCTAATGAAGCTGTCAAAAACTCAGCCTTCATACCAGAATCCGTGACACACTTCAATGTTAGACTCTTATAACTCCTCCTCCAAGGCCAACACATAGTTAGAGGTCGATTTCCTTTCCTTATTATCCTCCTGGATATCCGATGCCATTCAACTCATAAGGCTCATTCATTAACCAATGTGCCTATCCAGAGTTGAACTGATATTTGTTTAACATGCTTATAGCATACCTCGTTCATTTACCATATAGAAAGACATCAATCTTTCTTGCTATGAACGAATCACTACAGAATCAATTTAAGTGACTTGAGATACCTGAGCATCCTTTTCTTGTGACAACACAAGACTTTAATTTAAAAGATATTCCAAAATCTCATAAGTCCTACTTCTGAAATTGTTCGGATAACCATCTCTTTATGCCTGACAATATCTCCACTGCGTTTCCGAAAGTGAAAATACCATCTACATAATGTGCAAGGAAAACACGCTTCCGCTGACACATAACTGGTACATGAAACTCTCATTCTCGATAGACAATATCGAAATATCTGTTTCATGACTTTGAAGCTCCTTTAAGTTCATACTTGAACTTCCTTGGCTTCCAGACATGATGTTTTTCACTGCACATAACTTATCTGGTTATTGCATACAGATGTCGTCACCTTTTATCAAGGTACCCGTTTATAAAATACGGATGACATCATCTATCTTCCAGATATTTAAATTCATATGTGCTGTTATGGTTAAAAGAATTCGAATGGGTTTAATAATTGCAACCAGTGAGAAAGTCTTGTTGTGAAACATACCTTACTCACTAACCTAGACCTTCGAAAACATACTAGGTTACCATTCGAGCATTTCTTTCCTTGTATATCAATCAGTTACTTATAGCTGGTAAGCTATTTGGCAATCACTGATCCTGATACACAACTATAACCTTTACTGATTCAATTCTGAATCCATGACATGACGTCATTAAACTGCATCTTTTATCTTAACAGCTTCGTTGCGCTTTAAGGGATAAGTACGATGTTGTTCGTTAAGCTGGGAACAAGTCCAGAGACTGTTTCCACGAACTAGTACCATTAAGCCTGTTAAGGCAACCTTCCACTGCAACGATGCTCCTTTTACGTTGTCAGTTAATGGTGCATTAATTTGTGGTTTACCACCTTACACAGGTGACCGTGCAATTGGTACCATACCTTCCAAAGTATGCTCAATATGCCACGGGGTATTTCCTGATGGATTTGAATTGTCTTCTCTAAAACGTTAGAGAACAATCTCATATTTGGATTCATGGTTTTATCCTATACAACTTGCTTGTATCTAGAACATACAAAGCAACCATCTTTTTCGTTTACCTGGAATAACCCACAAAGAAGTACTAGCTGAAACCTATCTTCCAATCAATCAGTTTCCTATATCAGCTTAACAGCCGAATTACCCATCATTGCCCTTTTGACATAGTCAAGGTCTGCTAGGGTATTTGGAACTGATTTAGAAGACAATAGATTAAGCAAACATACAACTGCTTTTGGCGCTCTTCCCAAAACGAAAATTTGGCAAAGCTGGCATAACTTTTAAACTTTTAAAGAATCTTATTTCGTTTTACCTACACTATCCCAATTGAGGAATAATAGTTGTAGTTAACTGGGATGCAATCCCTTTGCTCTGCCAGATACTGCAAAACCCCATCACTTAAGATATACCATTATGAATGAACCATAATGTTTTTACGGTCTTGTTTAACTTATTCTCTACCTTAGTCTTGAACGCTCTTGATTAAAGCAAGAGACTAAGACTTGTAGTGAACTAGATAAATATATCCAAATCTTAAATGATTACAGTATCAATGCCTGTTAAGGCAACTGCGGAAGTAGACTCAAACCAGCAAACCAGAGCAAACACGAAATAACTTTTTAGAGATACAACCGCCTATTAAAAGGTCTGGTTACCATCTTGTACCTCTAAGTAGTTGTCATAAGTACCATTCTTAGGAATACCTGGATTGAATCCATAATTCCATGAATTACTTAAAACTACTTAGACTGATGTAACCTATCTCTATAGAGATTCTTTTAAATTATACCTTAGAACTCTGATAGTTTATGTAATCAAGTAATGAAGAGACAATCATCCATAATAGAAACCACTGTTATTCATTCATGATAGATTAACTCTATCGAATAACTGATAATCCATTACAAAAGATGAAAAATATTGTTTCTAACAACATCTCTTCAGAAACTTGAATTAAAACAGAGTTTTTAACATAAACTCAATGTAAAATCTCCATCAGCTGAAGTAGCAACTTCCAGCATCAATCTTGGAGATGGTAATCCCGCCATCTTCAAGCTTTAAGCTTGATTCCCTGCAAAGTGTAGCAAACACGATTAGTGACCTCAATTACTACTACCCACTAAGGAGTAGAAAACCGATACTAAACATGTTTCAACAAACAATGCAAAGATGACGTACCTTGTCCCTTAGTTATCAAACTTGGACAATTTACTTTCCAGTGACCCTTCTTGCCACACTTGAAATATTTGTCCTTCTTGTTATCTTTCTTTCCTTTGTTCTCTCCTTTACCATTCTTCTTCTTCATGTCATAATGACGCGATTTAGAAGAAATTTTAGCAAGAGATCTGGAATGAACTGATAAGGCAAGACTGCTCCCACTGCTTCCTTCATTCCTCTTTCTTTGACATCACTCTTTTGACTCAGAAGCAAATCAGAGTGACTCACAAAAAAGACTGAAGAAGCTTCTGTTGATACAAGTTCATTGAGCAGACTATGAACAGTATACTCACTCTTGTTTTTCTCAACAGAAATTCTGAAGTCATCAAATGACTTCGGTAACGTGTTGAGTATCAAGTCAATTTTGACATCATTGTCAATTTGACCACCCATTAATGTGTACTCATCTATGAGTTGGATGAGTGATTCCACATGTTCACGTACCGAACAGTTCTGACCCATTACAATACGCTTGATAAGAATGGATCTAGCATGTCTATCGAGTCCGCCATATGCTACGTCAAGATGTCGCATAATGTCACGCGCAAGCCATACATCACTATAACGAGGATGTAGTGCATCTGACATACCAGCCAAGATGTATTGTCTGGCCATGCCATTCGACCACATCCACATGTGATAATGTGCACGCTCCTCATCGGAAGATGTATCAGTCGGCGAACTCGGACAGGGAGTTTGCAGAACAAACAAATGTCCAAATGAATCCAAGAGCTTGACAATGTCACTTTTCCATCCAGGAAAATTCGGACCAGTCAAGGAATTGTGTACGATTGAATTGATGAGCAATGCAATACTAGACATGTCTGAAAACAAATAAGCGAATTAAAGTAAGCACATACTACGAACAATTGAAACAAATATGCATAGAACCTTTAGATAAAACAATGCAATTTGTTCCCTCCAATTGCCCAAGCTAATTCACCGCAAGCTACCCGAGTAGACGTTTACGGTAAACACTCAACAAGACTAAAATAGGTCCTTTAATTTCTTACCATGTCAGGTATCTTAAGCAAAAGAAATTAATATTGGAGATCTTAAGACCATGTTCACCTATCCGGAGCAGGGACATCACAAATGAGTTATACTCTAGGCAACATCTAAGCCAAATAAACCACAATCCTATCTCCGGATGATAAAAAGCGATTTAGCATACGTACTGGACCCATACCGCATGCCCTTTACATCCTTTGTTATCCCATTTAGATTAATCTTAAAGACTTGTGAGAGTTGTCTCAATGCAAGCTACCCGAGTAGACGTTTGCTTAGAGGCTCCCACTTCTCATCTTAAAATAAATGTTTTATTTGGAAACCTCATCGCATTAGAACTGGTAAATTATTTCTAACGCAAGCTACCCGAGTAGTCGTTTACGCTTCAAAATGCTTTACTTCTAATGAGAAGTCGTATTTGTGGAGGTCTAATTATATTGGTTAGAAAAGAACCAAAATCCAGCTTAGTATTTTTAATTCTAAAGGTTTCATGCGCACACATTATTTTATGTTCCCATAAATTATGTCACACCCAAAATTCCATCATAAATTAATATGATCCCGGAATTTATAGACATAATTTAAAACATAAAATAAATCACATAAGACATGCTCAAAAATTAAATTGCAACATGCTTATAACAGTAAATAATTAAAGCAAATAATCATGATTCCTATTATTTACTAGTGCGCACATAATAAATCACATGAATACGAGAATAAATAAATAAACAAATAAAATTTCTCGTGGCCCGTCAGACGCGATTACAACTTAAAAATAATTAAATCTAATCTATTACAAGATTTATTTTTCAGTACAGATCTTCAAACTGGGCCTCCGTTGGACTTGAAATCTGATTTGGTTGGGAAATCAGCAGTTGGGCTGCAAATTAGGGTTTCAGGCCCAACATGAGCAACCAAACCCTAATTTTCAGACTGCGGGCCGCCTCCGGGCTAAGAAGCCCGATATCCGGCCCGGGCTTTGAAACTCTAGTTTTCAATCAGCCGCCACCCCTAGGTTTCAGCCGCCAGCGCCGCTATTCTGACCGCCGCCTGCGGCCGGAATTCACACCCAGCTGTCGCCGCCTGCCGTGCCGCAACCCAGCCTCCTGAACTCGCCGTCGCCGGACAGAGTCACGCAAGAAGCAACGAACGCATCAAAGCTGCGCCATTTTGCACCACTGTGCGCAGCGCTGCCTCTGCGCACAACCGCCAACCCCGTCATCCTCTTCGTCCACGGCGCCGTCGAATTCTGCCGCCCTTCTCCTTCACCGTGTCAGGGAAGACGACAGGAGAGTGACGCAAACCGGGGTTCGCGAAGGCTGGCGAGGGCACGGCCCAGCCGCGCGCAGCATAGATCTGCTGCACGCCGCTGCCACCCCCACTACCTGCTTCCTATCGCGACCTACAGAGACGCCGACCACCTCCGAACAGGCACCGCACCGTTTGCTTCTCGCCTGGGATGACTGCCGGCGTCACCCGAGCCCGGGGACGTGCGCACGCACGGTGGGAGACTGCCCAGACGCGCACAGCGAAAACCTAGGGTTTTTCTGCGCGCCGCCTCCGTCGCCACATACGCAACCGTCGTCGGCCGCCGCCGCTGACTCCTCTGCTGGACTGAATCTGATCTGTTGTCGGATCTGATGAATGTTCTTCGTCTCTTCTTCCGGATCTCAGTTTCTCCAATTTTTAAAGATTTGAAATAAAAAGAAAATACAAAAATAGATCTAGATCTATTACATGATTTTCCCTATTAAATCTAACCACAGATTTTCTCATGGTGAAAAACTGATCCAAAAACGAGAAGGCCACGAGAACAAAAACATCCATGACAATTTAAATCCATCCATGAACATACATATTCATTTAATTTCAATTTATCCAATATAGAGCCTAAAAACATCAACCTCGCTCTGATACCAGCTGTAGGGTTTGAGTCTACTATGGACAACATGAGTTGCCATTAATTAAATTCTTGCCAAGGATCGTTCTTAGGATATCAGGAACAAATTTCAATTAAACAAACCATGCGAACCTATGCATGCTCCTACAAAATTGATTGCAGAGGATGGAATTTAGGAATACCTGATCTTCACCGTTTGATCTACAGATCTAGATCAGAGAATAAAACGATGAATTAAACTTAGATCTGAGATTGAACGCCGGCAATGGACAGTTGTTCCTACAGATCTGATCTTCTGATCTGTTCCCTTGCTCCTTGGAAATCTGGTGAGGATTATATACCAAGTTGGATCCGAGATCTGGAGAAATCGATTAGTCTCTCCCTTCCGGATCGCCGCCGCCATTCTCTCTCTTTTGTTCAATATACTGAATCTCATTTTTGATCTGATAGAGAGAAGGCATATATATAGTGTTAGGGTTTTGAGAAACCCTAACCCTAATGGGCTTGAGCAGTTCATGGGCCAGACCATGGACCAGATGCAAATAATAAAGTGGGCCTCTTTATTAATTAATCCTTCCTTGCTCAACCCAGAACATAATTAATTAATAAAACATTGTTTTAACCTTCACAATGGTAACAATGCTGACTCGCCTCTTTATTACCACGTTATTAGGAACGGGTTGCACCAAACTAACATGATCCACATATTTAAGGTTTTAGACATTCATTAATTAATTTGGCTTATGACAATCAGCCATAATTAATTAGTCTCTTATTTCCTGAGTAATACCACTCACTCCTTTTCACTTATGCCTGAATTAAATAATTCAACCTGCAGGGTTTAGCATAATGAACCTGGTGAGCTCCTCAAGGGAATGTCACCATCCTGAAACGGATATGCTTACCTCAACGTCCAGCCTAAGCAGGCCACACACAAATTGCCAATACCTAAAATACGAGTATTAGAGTACATGTAAGACTCGCCACCATGGTAAATCAAAGTGTGGTCAATCTGTGTGTGCCCCTTATCCTTCAGTTAGGTTTAAGATCATAGGAAGTATGTTAGGGATCTGGCTCATTCATATGTCAATGAGAATGACACATCCCACTGTTGATCCCATCAATGCATAACCATGTACCGACACATCAAGTAGCTAGGATAAGCTCACTTATGAACCGATGTGCCGCATCTTAGACCGACAGCCTATCCAGGGACTGTCTCAGCTGTGATACTAATTATATCTAGCTAGGTCAAACGACTCATATGATCCTTTGTGATCTCCTACACACCATATGGTCATCCCTATGGCGAGATAATAGGATATTATGGTTCGTCGTATGTTTGTTTCATCAGACAGCGAGCATTGTTGTAGCATCACATATATGAAGACTAGTGCACAAAACACTTAATCATATATGCTTTCAGTATATAGTCCCAACAATTAAAATATCAAAACACATTGCAACCACGCATTTTGTTAAATTCAATGAAAAAATTTGTTCTTATTTTCATATTCATATATATACATACAGAGGAGAGATCATGTAAAAAAAAATTCACCTGTAAGAAAAAAGAATGAATCATGTCTATTAGATCTAAAAAATCAATGGTTGATATTCAAACAAACAACAACTAAAACACAATCAAGCATCAAAATAATCAAGCAACAATTAAAATACAACCAAGCAACGTTGTAATCAAGCAACGACATGAATACAATGAAGCAGCCTCATGAACACAATCAAGCATCTCTCTCACTTTCTCATGTTAAGACCTTTCTCACCGCATCCGCTCCCTATATATATATATATATATGGGTTCGTTCAAATAAGAAATCATCTTCGGGATTAAACTATAAACTTCATTACAATGTCATCCATTATTACAACGTGTAAAATACTTGATTATAATAATAAATATCATAATGAAGTATCACGTAGATGTAATGTAATGAACTATCATATACAGTGTAATAAAGCATCAAACATATTATACATAAAGGCAAAAACTTGCGTTAGGCACGCCTAAACAATTTAGGCGTGTTTTATCCATACCCAAATGGGTCACCCATCCCAAATAGAGTTTATTAATCTCCAATTAGATATATTAGATGGGCTTGACTTGGGTTAATGGATAAAACTCGCCTAAACCTTTTAGACGTGCCTAACCTGAGATCTTCTCATACATAAAATGTCTAAATATGAGTTCTTTTTTTAAATACACACACACACACACACACACACATATATATATATATATATATATATATATATATAGATGGATAGAGCTATGATCAAGTGCTAAAATTAAAGTTAATGTTAAATAGGAATGAATCTCAACCATTGGATTGATAGCATCAATGGTTGATATTAAAGCATTAAAAATTGAAAGATTAAGCATAATTTTCGTCCATGCTTAATTGCTTTATAAATCATGCTTAATTGATTAAACATGGTTTATAAAACAATTATGCATGCAAACTTTAAAAAAAATTTAATCTCAACCATCGATTTTTTAGGTGAATGGTGTTGAACAATGAACTAAATTTAAGATAAAAGTGAACAATATTTTCAATAAATATGATGATCTAAAAATATAATAAAGGAAATTAAAGATAAAAATGAAGAATATAGACAAAATGAAAACAAGTCTTAATGCATGATTTTGATGTTAAAATGTAGTATTTCTCATTTCTCATATGATCATCACTATATATATATAAATTGATTCCAACACTAAGTGTGAGTTTGTGCTAAATATGATGTGTAATTGCTTTAATAAGTCATATTTAAGATCTTAGACATGATTTATAAAGCAATTAAGATAGCAAAAATCATATTTTATTTTTTAATTATTAATATTTTTTTTATTTCAACCACTGATTTATCAATCCAAGTGTTGCGATTATTTCATATTTAACACAAACTTTAATTTTAGCACTAGATCACACACACATATTTGAATATGTCAAACTATCGATTTTTTTTTTTAAATTTATGATGAAAGAAAAAATTCGGCAATGAAGATTTGAAAAAACTACAATAATTGGCATGCTGATGTGTAATTTTTTAAATAACAAGTATCATTTGTACTCTGGTGAACCACATCAGTTTTTTTAATCAAATTTTTGTTCTTATCATAAATTTGATTTAATTTTTAATATATTTGAAAAAAAATTAAAATAATAATTTAGTATTTTATATTTTAGCTGTTGGAGTTTGAGTTTTGCTGCACAGTGCTTATCTTGTTTAGGTGAAGACGTGAAGTAATTAATAGCCACCATCACGTGTTTTTCACGTGCGGGCCAAACCCCTTTCAGGTGGGCTAAGTGGAATAGTGGATGTGGTCTTAAAGTAGCATTGCTAAAATTTTATATGGGTGATTCTAAATGCAGCCACAATTTTGCTAAATGCAGCCTCCTGAAAAAATAAAATTTTAAATTATTATATAAAATTACAAATTTATCCTTGTAGCCCCTAAATTAAAAATTAATTAAAATAATAAAATTAAATTCAAAATATGTAGCCCCCATCTCAATCCACTTAATATAAAAATCAAAACCCTGAAACATATATAAAGTCCCATCTAAAAAATCTATAATTCATTCAGATAATCAAAAACTAAACATAACAGATAGATTTATATCACAGTTCTAAATGATGATCGCTGCTCTTTTTTAAGTACCGGAGATCAAGCCTCTGCCCATCGTCCCTAATAATATATTTCGCACCAGTTTTACCAGGGGGAGGATGAGGGTCATATTCCACAAGCTCTTTCAATTTGTTTTCAAGGTCAATATCTGCTTAACAATAAAGACCAAAAATGTATAGGAGCGAAGCATAAAAAACAGCATGAAGTCAAACCTTTCAATGTTATATTGTGTTACAGTTTATGGATAAGTAAGATTTAAGGAAATACTCCAAGGCACACCCAACTGGTCAATGTTAATTGTAGGGTCCGGTGTGATCACAGTCCGAGCCGAAAAATCTACTCGCTTGCCCATCAAGTTGCCTCTTATCCGACCTTCTTTTGCCTTAAACCTGCAGCATATTGATTTAATGGGGGAAGTGAATGACTGATGAAAACACAGAGAAGTAAAAGCCACATCCAGTAACTTATTGTTAGTATGGAGATGAAAGAAAGGTCCAAGGTAACAATGTCGACTTTATGCGGCAGTTCTGTAAGATATCTTAAGAATCTATTTAGATAGAATCGCGAATTTGCAACATCATCTGTAGAGCAACGACTACACCAAAGAAGACACCATTTTTTCTAAAGAATTCACCGTCCAAGTTAATGATGCGGGTTCGATTTCCGCTACCTGCTTTTCTTTTCCTTTTTCTAAATATTCTCTTAGAAATCTGAGGCACCACTAGAGAGATGGATGCTCGTCTTCTGAATCAGCGGCATCTTTCATCGCGAACGCTTCACACGAATTGTCCAAGAAAAATTATAAGAACGAAAAGCCCTAAATCTCCAAAATTCAAACAAAAAACATCCAAAAAAACATCATCACTACCTTAATGTATTGCCCACCGATAAAATTCAATGTTCATGGTAGGTGGATTGCTTCACGTTGCATCGGCGATAGAATTTTTTTTTGTTGAATTGGGGGCTGCGTTTTATGAGGGCTGTACGTTTTTATTTTCAAGTTTAACTATTTTAATTAAATGGGACTACAAGGGTGAAATAGTAATTATATATTATTATTTAATTATTTATTATTTTAGGAGGCTACATTTAGAAAAAATGTGGCTGCATTTAGAATCACCCATTTTATATTTGTTGTACGGATGTCAGATCAACTAATAATACTAATTAAATTTGGATCAATTGTATTGAATTAGGGATTATCTAATTTGGGTTTTTTGGATTAATGTTAGAGGATAAATTTTTTTGATCATAATCAAAACTTTCTTATTATCGTTTCACTTTTTTTATTCATCAATATTTAAATTACTTATATTTTTAAACCTTACAATTTGTGTTTAGGAAAAATTAATTATTTTTATCAAAAGTTTTACTTTTAAATTCAAGGGATTTTATCCTAACAAATTTATGTTAGGGGATTTGAGATTTGAAACTAGATGAATTGAGACCTTTATAATCAGGTTACGAAAATAACAAATATCGTAAAAAAAGAATTAATGCGAGAAATAAATGCGAAGAACACGGAAATCGATGTCAAACATTGGATATTAAATGCGAGACACAAAAATCTAAATGAGAAAAATAAAGTGTTTACTGAGAGCGCAATTTGACAGTATTTTAGCTAACATACAGCGTGAAAAGAATGAATTAAAAAATGAATCAGGGTCTCCCTTTTATAGACACAAGGGAGAGGCTCGTTACAAGAAATCTTGGTCTAACAAACCCTAGCTAAGGTCTAAAATGATCCCGGATTTTTTGGAACTGACCCCGAAAATCTCAGTCACATGCTCCATCTACAAGGCTATGCAGAAACACAATGATGGAGGCTACCAAGAGGAGTGTCATATGATTGATTGTTTTAATCCAGTGCTTTCATCTCCTGTTTCTTCTGTTAAATCTGATCCTGATTTTCTTGAAATTTGTTACTGTACTCCTTATTTTCTTCTACAGATTTGTATGATGTTGACGAGGAGATTCTAGACCTCGTAATGGAACTGGACATATTTGAAGAGATACCAAGAGAGAAGGAGATCAAAAGAGAGAAGTTACAAGCTCAATTTGGCCAAAAAAGTGAAGGGTAAACGTGGAAAGGGCTCTGTTTTGCTCGACACGAAGGCCATGTCGGTCGACGCATGTTTTGCAACCACGTAGGTTGAGGCGGACTTTGCGTCGATCGATGCAAAAACTTCGGGCAACATAATTCCTAAGTCGGTCAAAACAGCGAGACGTGGAAAAGGGATGTGCCCTAATTTGCCCACATCATTCGACACAGCCCCTGTGTTAGTTGAAGCTCTGATCCGCCTGTTTTAGACCTCAAACCACTCCCTTCTCATCTACAATACTCTTTTCTTGGTCCAAATAACACTTATATTATAATTGTGTCTACTTATCTTACATAGGTTGAATTAGACAAGTTGCTCCGAGTTCTGAGTGAACACAAATCTGCAATTGGCTGGGCACTTAGAGACATAAAAGGAATCAGTCCTTCAGTTTGCATGCACAAGATAATTCTTAAAGATGATGCAAAACCGAAAAGGCAAGCCCAATGAAAACTGAATCCAATCATGCAGGAGGCTGTGACGAAAGAAGTATTGAAGCTTCTGGATCACGACATGATCAATCCCATTTCTGACACCAAGTGGGTGAGTCCCACTCAGGTGGTAGCAAAGAAAGGAGGGATGCAGATCATTAAGAACGAAGATGGGGAAGAGGTTGCCACTCGACCTGTTACCGGATGGCAGTTCTGAATCGATTATCGAGCTCTCAATCTTGCTACATGCAAATACCAATTTTCTCTTCATTTCATCGATCAGATGTTAGATATATTAGTCGGTTACCCTTTCTACTATTTTCTTGATGGCTATTCAGGTTACAATCAGATTGCAGTTACACTGGAGGACCAACACACGACAACCTTTACATGCCCATATGGAGTATTTGCATACCGGAGGATGCCGTTTGGCCTTTGCAATACCCCAAAGACTTTTCAGAGATGCATGATGTCCATCTTCCATAACTTGATTGAGGATATTATGGAGGTATTCATGGGCGATTTCTTTGTTTTTGGTGGTTCATTTGACATTTAGCTTGCAGAATCTAGCTACCGTGTTGGAGAGATGTTCAGAGACCAACCTATGCCTGAATTGGGAAAAGTGTCACTTCATGGTGCGAGAGGGGATTGTACTGGGCCACCGGGTGTCGGCTTAGGGATTGGAGGTGGATCGTGCTAAAGTTGCTGCAATTGAGAAGATGCCACCACTGGCAAATGTGAAAGGAGTGAGGAGTTTCCTTGGCCATGCTGGGTTCTACATAAGATTCATCAAGGATTTCTAAAAAATTTCAAGACCTTTGTGTAATCTGTTGGAGAAAGATGTATCTTTTGTATTTGATTCTAATTGTTTACAGGCTTTTGAGAAACTGAAGAAAACCATAGTCACCGCACCAATTCTGACCACTCCAGATTGGAGTGAACGCTTTGTTTTGATGTGTGATGATAGTGACTTTGTAGTGGGAGTAGCTTTCGGCCAGCAGAAGGGAAGGTTGTTCCATGTGATTTATTATTTAAGCAAGAGTATGAATCCGAGTTGTGCAATTACACCACTACTGAAAAAGAGATGTTGGCAGCGATCTATGCTTTTGATAAGTTTTGGTCCTATCTGATAGTTTCAAAAACTATTGTTTATACTGACTATGCTGCCATTAGATATTTGTTTGCCAAGCCTCGGTTGATTCAAAGGATTATGCTACTTTAGGAGTTTGATTTGGAGATCAAGGACATAAAAGGGAGCGAGAATGTGATAGTTGATCACTTATCGCGATTGGAGCTTGCAACTTAGGAGGAGGAGCGGCAGGATTCGAGGATTAGGGAGACTTTTCCAGATGAGTAGATTTGTTATATCGAGGATATGAGAGAGATGCTCGAGTCCAAGACGTCGTGGTTCGCTGACTATGCAAACTATCTTGCACTGGTGCTCTTCCTCCAGATAGCTCTCCTATGCTCGGAAGAAGTTCTTGAGAAATGTTCGATTCTATTATTGGGAGGACCCCTACTTGAAGTGCCGATGTGCTGATGGCATCATTCGTCGCTATGTTCCTCAGTCCGAGTGGCAGCAGATTATTGAGGCTTGTCATTCTTCTTCTACTGGTGGCCACCATTCTGCAAACTATCGTGTCAGAGAAAACAAATGAATAAGATGCAAACACGTCAAAGGAATCAGATGCAAGCATCGCAGACGCAAAATGGAGATTAAATTTCCTAAATATTTAGGACGTTCAACTTCAAGAGGATCGAACCGTCAAAGAAGAGGAAATCACTTCCTATATAATGGGATCTCTAGAAACTGTCGAAGGTATTTCATATACACTTATCATCTCCAGATTTCTTCCTATATGATGCCCTCTTGAATTTCCTCCCCCTCTCTAAATTACTCCAACTCTTAAATGACATATTCCATCATTAAACCAGAGCTCAACCATGAAAGTTAATAGACCACTCTTACACCTATTGAATCTTTTGCAGGCCGAGACCTACCCAGCCAAAGCCTAGCCTGGCCCGGTTCATTTCCATCCCTAATTTCAAGAGATAACATAAATATAATCTTATCAATATTAAATATTATAATATAAATAATCTTATTATAAGATATATGATGGATAGTCAGGTGGATCTGAGGAGCGCTTTTCTTTTATCATACGAATCGGAAGGACTCCCTGTAGCCTGGGATTAGGTGAGCTCCACCAAAATCTTCATGAAGTCTCGAGACTAGATAACTGTTTCCCATTCCCTCTCTCGAGCACCGGTTGAGAGGAAGAATGTGAAGGGAAACTGAGGAGGTGCTACCAGAACCAAGGTGATGCATCTACCATGTCACTCTTGTTTGCTTCTGGTCAAGCTTTGCTTCTAGTTGAGGAGGGCTAGCCGGATTTTAATAGAGCCAAAAGCAGTTCTTAGAACAGCTTGTGCAATGCTCTTATCTAGCTAAATCAGAATGTCGTCATTATAGTACGAGTTGAGAGACTCATTTATGGTGACAACCTGCACATGAAGATTGATGGAGAGATCAGTCCAGCTGGAGCACCGCAAAAACTAATGGTGAGACTAGTGGAGACGAGGATGAGGCAAGCTGACAGGTGAATGGGTTCTCCCTAAATCCCATCACCAGCTTCAGACGAGGAAAATGGAGTGAATGAGTCAACAAGGGACAAGAAGAAGATCACATCAGTCCCAGAAGCAGAAGATGGAGTTTACTGTTTTTCAATGTACTTATAATTTATTTCTTTCCAAAAGCTGTAAACAAATTAATGAAAAATCGTGAATTTCTACTTATTTTGAATACAATAGCTCTTTGTCTCAAAATGATTGCCTCATTTCAAAGCTGATGCTACACATTCAAGTGTAAATTGTAATTGAATTTAATCGAGAAATATCTCTCTAATTTAGGGGGAAGATTTTTAGGACAAGTTGGGTAATCAAAGTGTTCAATTGTTTAGTGTTATGTTTAGATAAAATATTCATTATAAACTCAGAACTGACATTTTACCAGCTTAATAGCGGTGGTATTTGACAACATCAAAAAGGGGGAAATTGTTAGGAAGTATTGTTGGTCCCCGATCAGATTATCTAATGTTGCATGTTTAATAATATCTTGCACTTATCTTGTTAAGGTCACGACTTAGCAAGCGTTTATCAAATGTGTTTAAGCTCGAGTATTCGTTAGGTTTAATTATAGTTATACTTCAACACTTGATGTGTCGATTTTCAAAATAAACAATACGTAACGAAAGAAAAATAGTAAATGAACACGAGATTTATAGTGGTTCGAACAACTGTTCTACGTCCACTCTTCAGTCCTCCTGACTGAAAATTCACTATGATTGATTACAAGGTCAGGCTTGATCTCTAACGTTGAGCAGCTCCTCCGTCTGGTCAGCGCGCACCTTCAATCACCTCGGTTTTCAATCTTCACTTTGAAACTCCTTAGAGTGAGGACAAACCTCCCTTCTCCTTGGACGTTGACCTTGGGAGTTTTATAATTCTTCCCAGAGCCTTTCATTTGTTTGGCAATAGCCCGTGATAATCACTCTTGCAGAGCAAGGTGATTGCTAGATTCTTTCTAGGATAGAAAGAATCCCAAAGTTAACCTTAGAAGAAACTTCAAAGGTCTCGAGCTTTAAATTTGAAAGCTTATGCAAAGCTTCGATCAAATGTATGCTCGGATGCGAGTTCACATGAGATTGAGAGTATTATGATCTTTCTAATTTCTGTGTAATAGATTTTTCGCAACCTCTCTATCTCTTTGCGATATCACCTATTTATAGGTGTAGATTCAAACAGTTGTTTGAATCTTATCCGTTAGACAAAGAGTTCCTGCTCGCCAATCTCCGTCCTTCTTTTCCTGTGAAGCACAGAGACTCTTCAGGTCTCATTTGTCTATGATTGGCATTCTCCTTATCTTAATCGTATTTCTCAGAACGGATCTTTGATTATGATTCTGGAAACCTTCCTTTTCTATTGATTATGCTTCTCTCTGATTCGTCGGGTTTCCTTGTGATTTGGATCCTTCAGTTTCACTACTTCATTTGTATGTTGATTGTTTTCATATGTTGATGGATTTATATACTGAAAGCATTATGATTGGTATATTATGTACAAGGTTGATTGGTTAATATACTGGAAATCATAAATGTTGTATGTTCATCTCCTATCTGAATTAACATAAATGTGTCGCAAAATGCAATTATCCTCTTATCTCGTCGATAGGGAGATCATACGGTGTGTAGTAGATCACGGAAGATTGTATGGATTGTTTGACCTAGCGAGATATAAATGGTTATCACAGCTGAGACAGTTCTAGGATAAAGTGTCGGTGTAGGCTGCAGCATACGCGGTAATAAGCATCTTATCTTGGATGGCTTGGTATGCTGGTGTGGGGCACACATTGATAAGGACTTAAGTTGATATCGATTCTTTTATCTGACATTAAGAATCTATATCTCTATGGCTTGATGAGATCCTAAGCCTAAATGAAGGTACAGAAGTATATGCAGATTGTGTATCACTTTGAGTTGCAGTGAAAGGCTTAAGTTGAGCTTGTATATCTGTATCTTGGGTGATAGCAGTTTGTGTATGACTGTCTGGTACCGGAACTAGGTAACCACATCCAGTATAGGATGGTGACATTCCCTGAGCAGCTCAAAAGGTTCGTTATGCTAAAGTCCTGCAGGCTGATTAAGTTCAAGCATAAGTGAAAAGGTTTGAGTGGATTGACTCAGGAATATAAGATGTTAATTAATTAAATAGCTTGTCAGAGCTTAAATTAATTAACGAATATTTGTAACCTTAAATGTGGGGATAAACCGAGTCCATGCAACCCGTACCTCAAAACATGGTAGCAAATAGGTAGGACGTATTGATTCTCTGGTGGAATGAATCAATATTAATTAATTAATTATATTCTCGATTGAATATGAGAATTAATTAATTGATAGGCCTCATTTGCTATTTCCATTCTGGTCCCTGGTCTGGCCCATGAAACTCAGGCCCAATAGAAGTCCAGAATTTTCCTATAAATAAGCCTCAGTTCCTCAAATCTCAACACACCACAAGATCATATGTTGCACACAGCAAACCATATTTTGGGGGCTGTGGTGATCGACTGATCTGAGAAACGAGGAGGAAATTTTGCTTCTCAACCGGGCGAGGAATCCGAATAGAATCTTCAGCAGATATTCGGATTGGAGTTGGGATACAGATCAGAAGATCAGATCAGGAGGATCTTCTTTCTTATCTCCCTCTTTGTTTTCGAAAATATTTGTTTTATTTTCATAGATTTAATTCCTTGATCAGTTAGGAATAAATCTTTGTGCGTCGAAAAACAATCGAGGATAAAATCTCTACGCACTCGTTCTTCAGGTTTCTACAATCCAGGTATTCCGCATAAACCCCCTTATGCATAATCAATAGGAGCATGCTAGGAATAATCATAGGCATAACAATTTATTTTTGATATTCCAATTAACGATCCTTGGCAAATGGACTTCGTGATTCAGTTCACGAATCCCTTCAATTGGTATCAGAGCCAAGTTGAATTAATTGGCTCTATCCGAAAAAATAATATTGTCTATGATTTGCATGATAATTATTATTGAATGATTGCATGGGTTTTATGGATTGTGTGCTTGTGTTTTTTCGTCCTCGTGGTTCTCGGGTTAATCCGCCCTTTTATAAGGATTCGTTTTTTACCCACGAGATAAATCCGTGGTTAGATTTAAATTTCAAATTGTATTAGGATGCAATTCAATTTAATTTTTCAAATTCAAAATTAAATCTGTAAAACAGAAAACGAAGAACACGAAGATCAAAGGAAGAACACGAAGAACGAAGGACCGAGCGACAACGAACGACAGTGTCGGCATGGAAGCACGCCATGCACGGCGGTCGGCGAGGCAGGCACAGAGGCACGGCGCGTGGCAGGCCACGGCGGCGGCGGCGATGCTGTGAAACTCTAGGGTTTCAGTGCGCACGCGCACACGCAGGGCGGAGGCCGCGCGGCCACAGCCGGCCAGGCAGGCGCGAGGGACGAGGGCGGAGGTCGGGATGGCGGCGAGCAACAGCCAGGGCACGAGACGTGCGTGGCGCGGCAAACCTGCGCAGCAGCAGCGACACTCTCTCCTCCTTCGTACAGTGTCGGCAGGGCAAGTGGTGGCGGCGTGGCTCGGGCGACGAGATCGCAGGCTGGGGAGGACGGCGGCTGGGCGACGTGCGCAGCAGCCACGCAAACCCTAGGGTTTGTGTGCTGCATGCGGCTCGCGCGCGGTCTTCCCTGCGCAATTTTGGCGAGTCACAGAGGCCAGCGATGAGGAGAAGATGGCAACGACGGTTTGGGCGAGCCGGGGCGGCAGCATGCGAAGCGGGCAACGGCCGGAGGGAGCGGATCGCGGGCTGCGATTGCGTGATGTGCATGCGCAATCGCTGCACGATTCCAGCAGCCCTCGTGGCGGCGATGGGTCGCCAGTGGCGGTGGTTCATCGGTGGTGGCCCGTCGGACTGAGTTCTCGTGGATATCGTGCTTGCAATGTGTGCCCGGCCCGTGATTTGGTTAACTGGCCCAGTTGTCCTATTTTCTGATTGATCAAATGTTGGAGGCCCAATTTTCAGAAAATAAATTCAGATCATAATCCAAGTAATGGGAGCCCAGTTGAAGATCTGTGAAATAATTCCAAAATGTAATAGATAGGATTATTTCTTAATTCCGTATCATGAGGCCACGAGGACATTTTCTATTTGTTTTATTATTTGTCTTCGCATGATATATGTGTTTAAATTAATTGCGCATCATATAAGCATGTTGTAGATAATAGGAGCACATTTACTGCTTTTATTTACAGCTTTAAAAGCATGCTATGTGATTTATTTTATGTAATTAATTATAACTATAAATTTGGGGTTCATGCTATGGATGATAGAATTTTAGCAATGTTATAATTATGGCTACATAAAATAATCTGTGCAATTGAACCTTATGAATTTAAAATTAATAAGTTGATTATTTAATAAGACCTCCACAAAGCGATCCTTTATTGGAAATGAGTAATTCATTAGGTAAACGTCTACATGTGTATCTTACTTAATTTATTATTCATAAGTTCTAATAGATAGGATTTCTTAAAACAAACATTTAATTCATGTGAGAAGTGGCAGCTCATGCGTAAACGTCTACATGTGTAGCTTGCGTATTGAGTTTTCATAAGTTCTCTAGGGATTGAATTAAATGAGACAACCTTATTATAAGGGATCAGGTGTGTCCTAGTAGATCCTTATATGGGAGGGTTGGCTTTGGTGGTAAGCTAGCTTAGATGTTATCCAGAGTATAACTCATTTGTGATGTCCCTACTCAGTAGGATAATATGGTCTTAAGTTAGTCTCCAATTATTAATTCCATTTGTCTAAGGAACCCGGGCGTGGATTGGAATTAAAGGACTGGAATTGAAAGATGCAGTCTGGTTAAGTGTTTTGTTGTAAACGTCCACATGTGTGGCTTGCAATAGTAATACTTAGGCAAATTGGAGGAAACATTAATATTGTTTTATCATAAGGTTTCAATATTTAATTGTTTCAATTGTTTGCGACTATGTTTTAATTTCTGCTTTAATTTATTGTTTTCAAACATGTCTATTGCTCATATCATTAACCTGTTGACATCAAACCTTTTGACTGGTACGAATTTTCCTGAGTGGAAGTTTGCTTCATGGAAATACTCTGCACTGCAAAACATGCCCGTGTACTTTACATGGACCCTCTATCTCCGAAGTACTGGAACTGTACTGGTTATGAGCTAGAATTCTATGAAAGATGGAAAAGCTTCAGATGAGTTTGCCCGCACTCTCATCATGAAGAGTCTGTCTAGAGAATTATGGCTCAAATACAAGAAGTACCAGTCTACTGTTGAGATATGGAGGGACCTTGTGAAAGTATATGGGAAGGTGAGACGAACTGTCAGTTATAATCTTGTAGAGGACCTGGTCTGCAAGAAAATGACTGAAGGGAGTTCGTTGATTCTGCACTTCATCAGTATGATGAGAATTATGAGAAAGTACAGAAAGAGAGGTGGACAAATTAGCAACCAGGCATAAATAAATATTGTCCTGCACTCTCTATCTGATTCTTATAATGATTTCATCAAGTCTCTCGGTGCCAGGCGCGAGTTTCCTCTTTATGGGTTACTTGGGGCCCTGCTGCGAGAAGAATCTGACATGATAACATCTGAGTTTGCTCCAACTTTGTCAGCTTTTGACAAGACAGTTGCTGAAGCAAAAGAAATGCTTAAAAGGTTAGATGAAGTTGATCTGGCAGAAAAGCAAAGTGAAGTAGATTGTCTAGTGCCTAGCACGGGTAGACAAGGTACGTCATGTGCATTTATAACGGAAACATGTTTAGCATCGGTTTCTACCCATTCTTGGGTAGTGGATACTGGAGCTACTGATCATGTTTGTTATACTTTGCAGGGGTTCAGGCCGACAAGGCAGCTGAAGCATGACGAGATTACCATCTCAATGGGCAGTGGAGAGCGAGTCTCAGCAGTAGCCATTGGAGATTTTACTTTATGCTTTGGAAACAATGTTTTGATTTTGAGAGATGTTTTACATGTGCCGGTTTTTGGCGGAACTTAATTTCAGTTTCCAAGTTATTTAGTGATGGATATTCAATTATTTTTTATAGTGGAGTTTCTATCATTGGGAATAACAGTGTTATCTGTCGTGGTAAACTGATTGACTCTCTCTATATCATTGATTGTATGCATAAATATTCTGTGAATGTTGCAAACTCATCTAATAATAATAATCATTTAAAGATAAAGTTTTCTTCCGATGAGGATCAAACATATCTCTGGCACTTGAGACTAGGTCACATCAATCTAAAGAGGATTAAAAGATTAGCATGCGATGGGCTCTTGGATTCTTTTCAAGTGGTACCGCATCAAATCTGTGAATCCTGTATAGAGGGAATGATGACGACAGACCTTTTAAGGCAAGTCAGTCTCGAGCAGAGGATGTGTTGGAATTGATCCACTCTGACTTATGTGGACCAATGTCCACGCAAGCTCGTGGAGGTTATGAGTACTTTGCCACATTCATTGACGATTACTCAAGATTCGGATATGTCTATTTGCTTCGCCACAAGTCTGAATGCTTTGACAAATTCAAAGAGTTTAGGACTAAGGTAGAAAAAAGCTAGGTAAGACTATCAAGACACTACGATCAGATCGTGGTGGAGAATACCTCAGTAACGAGTTCTTGCAGTACTTGTCAGACAACGGGATTACATCCCAGTGGACTGCACCAGGAACCCCTCGACAAAATGGCATAGCAGAAAGAAAAAAATAGAACTCTCTTGGAAATGATCAGGTCGATGATGAGTTATGCAAGCTTGGCGATTTCGTTTTGGGGATATGCCTTGGAGGCAGCGACCTATTTGTTTAACCTGGTACCTTCTAAGTCAGTTCCTAAAATGCCTCTGGAACTCTGGTATGGGCGAAAGCCAAGTTTGAACAGAGTGAGGGTTTGGGGTTGTCCAGCATATGTGCTGATAAAGGAACCTGGTAAGTTAGAAAGTAGGTGTAAGCTGATGCTGTTTGTAGGATATCCCAGGCAAACGAAAGGTGGTTACTTTTATTGTCCTGAGAATCTTGAGGTAGTTGTCAGTACCAACGCAAGATTCTTGGAGGACGAATATGTAAGAAACCATAGATCCAAGAGTGAAATTATCCTCCACGAGTTTGAGGATAAGGAAGCGATTCCATCAGGAAAGCCCAGTGTAGTGGTAAATCCACCTATAATAGGTGAGGCAATACCAACAGTGCCATTAATGCAAGGTATGGGACCAACGGGTACTGTGCCAACTACTGACACAGTTCAGATGCCTCGTCGTAATGGGAGGGTTGTCCACCAACCCGAGAGGTATACGTTCATGGGAGAGTCCTCTGGACATATGACGAGGCGGTATCTGATAAATATGCAGACAAATGGCTGATTGATATGTGCGTAAAATGACCTATTTTTTGATGTGTGCGCGTGCATGTTTGTGCCCATTTTACTCCCATATCATATGTTTTTGTTGTTCTTTGGTTGTATTTTCGTGTTTGGAATGGTGTAGGTTGTGTTTTGGGCATAAAACAACAATTTTGGATGAGTTTTGGATGAAAATTGCCCGAGCTAAGAGTCAAAGGGAAGCAGGATCGACTGAGCGGTGCAGAAAGGGTGCAGGGGGATTTTAGAGACTTCGCTCGGCCGAGCCAAACTTGGCTCGGTCGAGCCAAGCCCTGCAGGAAGTTGGCTCAGTCGAGCAACCTTTGGCTCGGTCGAGCACTGCTCTTCAGAGAGGTGGCTCGGCCGAGCCAAACCGGGATTTGTCTTGGCAGGTTTTTCCAGTTTTCCAGCGATCCTGGGCGATCCGTTTTTGGCTCGGGCGATCCGAGGCTCTGCCAACTCATTATAAAAGGGGGAAAAATGGTTATTCTGACAACTTTTGAAAACTTTTGTCATATCTAAGGGGAAATTACCTAAATTCTCTCTACGATTCCCATTTCCATCTCTTCCAAAACCTCACCCAAGGTATCAAAGAGCTAAATCATCAATCCTTGGAGGAGAATTGAAGATCCATTGGGGTAGATCAACACCTAGCAAATCCAATTGGGGAAGATTTCACTTTCTACTTATCAATTGTAATGGATGTATTTGATTTCAACTTTGTATTGTTACAATTAAGAGGTATGTTGCTCTAATTCAATGTGAATGTTGATTTAAACAAGGATGCATGAAGATTAGGTTTGATAATTGTTTGTTTACTTTCCTTTGAGGGATTGAATTGCACTTGAGCTCGTTCCTTATCTCTTAGGTGTAGGTAATAGCCAGCTTTTGAGATAGTTGATGTGAACGCTGCAGCCAACACGCGGGCGGAATCATCGTGAAAAGTGTATATTCTTACGATTTTAGTTCCAATCCCTGTGCGGGGCTAGGTCGTAGAGCGATAATTGATGGTCGATTGGGAGTGATCTAGGGGTTAATAACGTAGCTGTTTGCAATTCCTAGTGTCATCTACCGCTAGTTTTCTGTAGCAAGTGGCTAGCAAATGTAGGGTCGATTGCTCAACCTCCTAGGGATTAAAATGTGTTTACATCAATGATTAACCTAATTGGATTACATCTAAGTTTATTTCAACATCCTATCTACCTCATTTGAGTATTTGTTTGTCTTGGTTTACCAATGTGTGGAGAGAATTTAATGATTGTTTTGAGACTTGATACTGATTGTAGGTTTAATTCATTGCCTAGTTATATGTTGTTAGCCTAGGTTTAAATTGATTGCTTAGTTTGATAGAAATCACTCAACGATTTTATTTTGCCTAGCTATAAGACTTTGCTATAGTATCTCGGTAATCTAGCGGGCGAAGGGAAGAAGGACCTGGATTGATAATTAAACCTTGAGTGTGCAGTGAGAATTTGTATGAGTTTTTATTGCGCATCAAGTTTTTGGCGTCGTTGCCGGGGACTTCATTTAGTAGGTTGCTAGATATTGGGGGAAAAGTGAAGCTTGTAGGCTAGGTGTTTGTGTTTTTGTTTATGTGAATATTGTTACTAACATTTGTTTGATAATTGTTCTAATTTTGTTTTCTTTTGGATTTTTGTTTTTGTTGGAGACTTGCCTTTGTTGGACTCTTGTAGGTGTCTAACATGGAGAGACTTATTAATGTGCAAAGGCAATTGGAGGAGATGAGAGACCTCATGATGCAAAGATAAAAACCGCGAATGTATATCCGAAACGTGTATGAGGAAATGTTTGAATGTAGTAACCAATGGCCGGAGGAGGAAAGAGCTTCTCAAATGGTAGATGTTGTTAAGGAATCTCAAGAGAGTGATTTGTGGAGGAGTCAAATAGAGCTCATGCAAGAAAAACTTTATTTGTTGAAAAGATCAAGAAAAGCAAGAGAGGGAGGTGAAGAAAGAAGATGAATTGACAAAGGAAATAGAAGCAATACTTCAAGTTGATGAGGTAAATGAGGATATCAAGGAGCCGGTACAAATCTTTGAATATATGGAGAAGGATGAGAGTGCGAGTATTGTGATGAGACCCGAGGAAATATTAGAAGATGGCAAAGAGGAGGAGGAAACCGAAGAAATAATTAGTGAAGAGATATTGGGTGTTCATCAAGAAGAGCTCATGAAGGAAGGCACCGAGGAGACGGTGAAGAACATTGAAGGAGGTAGAATTGAGGAGCTTTCACTTGAAGAGATTCCAACAATACCGGCATTGGAACATTTCATACAAGAGGAAAAGCCGACAATAAGCAAAGAGAATGAGGATAGGTTGAAGCGGGGAATGACAACTTGGGAAGTAGGCAAGGTTGAGGAGAGAAGGGTGAGTGCATTGGATGAATGGATTAATGAATTTCTTGAAGTGGGGTAATGATTGGAGATTGTCTTAAGGATCACTTCAAAGAAGGAGCACTCATTCATGCAATTCGAGTTCAACAAGATGATCTATCCTCCTTGGAGAGATGATAGGGGTGAAAGAAAAATTGCCTTGGACAAATTCCTCCCTAGTAAATGCAGATTAAGGGAGAAAGGTGTATTAAAAACCCACAAGATTTTTGATAATGGATGATGTGGTAAGGTCGTCTAGCTACCGACGTTAAGGAAGCGCTTGTTGGGAGGCAACCCAACCAATTTTCTTTCTTTTGTTTAATTGCTTTTAGTTGCTTTGATTTTGAATAAATGTCTAGTTTGTTTGGTTTTGTGTTTGTAGGGAGGAACTACAAGATCAAGAGGAGTGACAATGCACCGTCCATCATTTTTGCAAACTTAGTCTCACTTGACTAAGTTTGGGGGGATGTGCTGGTAGCCGGTGTCTTGGTTTATTCCTCTCATCTCTTCCTCTATCCTAGTTTGCTTTAGTTTAGTTTAGTTGTTGGATATTGTCCCTTTATTGGATTCGATTCGATTTGGTTGTACCTATATTGATATTCTACCTTAGATGAATGTTTTGGACTATGCTCAATTTGATGATATGTATGGATATTTCATGGGTTTGAGTTTGTTGAACATTGGTTTTGATGGTATGTTTGGTGGAGCTAGTGGAAAAATGATTTATTTGTATAGATTTTGGATAGTGGAATGATGGTGGAAAGAGGTTTTGGAAGTGAATGTGGCTTATGCTTGTTATTGTTTGATATTTGATGATGGATGGAATCATTAATGAGTTGGCATGATTGACTACTTCCTATTATGCATGGTTTGTGGTTTGGATTATTGGTTTGGTTTGTATGGTTGAGCTAGTGGATATTGTCTTATCATTGTTGATATTTGGTTTGTGGAAAGTTTGGTGGATATGAGAGCGTTATTGGCTTGTTTTATGCTCAATAGTTTGGTGGTGTTTTTGTTGATGTGAGTAGGTACCAATAAGGTCTTTGAGAAGCGGTTCGATCGTGGCTACCGATGGGTAACGCATTCTATCGTTCTCTTGACAATTAGTTGCATTGCATTTAGATTGTTGTTAGATTTGTTGCATTGCATGTAGATTGTTTTTAGGTTGTTGTGTGCTTGTGTGTGTGTGATGAACCCAAACTAGACTTGAGGTTTGAATCATGATTTACTTGGTGAAGTTGGATATTTATCTCAACCAATGATAGGGCGGAATCTAGTTGTCGAAGCATGTCTTAAGTTTAACTTTTGAATTGCCGAGTTTTGTGTGTGGTTAATGCATAGGACTTGACAAAAGGCTGTGAGGTTTGAGCCATGATATTGTCATATCTATATTGTTTGTGAGTGGCAAGATTGAGAGTACGAGATCTAGAACTTGCATCCATTCTCTATCTATTAGCATGAGTGTGTAACTAGAAAATGATCTTAGGCCATCGATTCTTAGTCCTACCTTTCACACCGGGAGTATAAGGTGGTTGTTATCATTAATTTGCCTTTCGTATCTTTGACCCCCGTGATTGAGCTTTATTGGTGAATTTTCTTTGATATGATTAGGACCAAGTTTGGGGGGGAAAGAGTGTATGAGGGTGAATATGGTGATGAGAGTTGGGTTGGGAATTGATTGGATTTGTGATGATGGGAAATGTTGAGGCATGAAAGATATGAAATAAATGATCGGTTTGAATCCTAGAAAATGTGGCACCAACGAAATTTTTGGTGCAAGTTTTTGAAAAAGAAAAAAAAGGGCACCGACAAAATGAATGAATGATGGTGCTATTGAAAAATTATGAAAAAAAAGAAAAGAAAAGAGTAAAAGGAAAAAAAGTGTGTTGTGAAATGAATAAGCCTCGGGGTTTGTAGTGGTTCAAAAAGAACAAGTTTGGGGGTTTTGGAAAATTGAGAAGTTTAGTCACTTTGGCCCAAAACCACCCATCTTTTAGTTAGCCACGTTACAACCCGTGAAAAGACCTTTTTGATTCTAGAAACTAACTCGTTGTAGTATAGTGGTGAGAATTTATGCAAGCCTATGGAAATCAAGCTCGATATCTTGTGATTGAGTGAGTCTCATCGTCCCTAAACACGTGAGGGAGTGCTTTTGTTTCTTGTATCCATTTTTGATGAGTGGTTCATGTCCTTAGCATTAACCTTGTTACAAAGTTAGGTGATAATCTCGTTTTACTTGAACATGCTAAGATAACTTTGATGAGCTATGAGGTATTGCACGAGGTAGATTAACGACTTTACTTTGTTTTGATTGAGGACAATCAAAGGTTCAAGTTTGGGGGATTATGATATGTGCGTAAAATGACCTATTTTTCGATGTGTGCGCGGGCATGTTTGTGTCCATTTTACTCCCATATCATATGTTTTTGTTGTTCTTTGGTTGTGTTTTCGTGTTTTTGTGTTTGGAATGGTGTAGGTTGTGTTTCGGGCATAAAACAACACTTCTGGATGAGTTTTGGATGAAAATCGCCCGAGCTAGGAGTCAAAGGGAAGCAGGATCGACCGAGCGGTGCAGAAAGGGTGCAGGGGGATTTCAGAGACTTCGCTCGGCCGAGCCAAGCCCTACAGGAAGTTGGCTCGGTTGAGCAACCTTTGGCTCGGTCGAGCACTGCTCTTCAGAGAGGTGGCTTGGTCGAGCCGAACCGGGATTTGTCTTGGCGGGTTTTTCCAGTTTTCCAGCGATCCCGGGCGATCCATTTTTGGCTCGAGCGATCCGAGGCTCTGCCAACTCATTATAAAAGGGGGAAAAATAGTTATTCTGACAACTTTTGAAAACTTTTGTCATATCTAAGGGGAAATTACCTAAATTCTCTCTACGATTCCCATTTCCATCTCTTCCAAAACCTCACCCAAGGTATCAAGGAGCTAAATCATCAATCCTTGGAGGAGAATTGAAGATCCAAGGGGGTAGATCAAGACCTAGCAAATCCAATTGGGGAAGATTTCACTATCTACTTATCAATTGTAATGGATGTATTTGATTTCAACTTTGTATTGTTACAATTAAGAGGTATGTTGCTCTAATTCAATGCGGATGCTGATTTGAACAAGGATGCATGAAGATTAGGTTTGATAATTGTTTGTTTACTTTCCTTTGAGGGATTGAATTGCACTTGAGCTCGTTCCTTATCTCTTAGGTGTAGGTAATAGCCAGCTTTTGAGATAGTTGATGTGAACGCTGCAGCCAACACACGGGCGGAATCGTCGTGAAAAGTGTATATTCTTACGATTTTAGTTCCAATCCCTGTGCGGGGCTAGGTCGTAGGGCGATAATTGACGGTCGATTGGGAGTGATCTAGGGGTTAATAACGTAGCTGTTTGCAATTCCTAGTGTCATCTACCGCTAGTTTTCTGTAGCAAGTGGCTAGCGAATGTAGGGTCGATTGCTCAACCTTCTAGGGATTAAAATGTGTTTACATGAATGATTAACCTAATTGGATTACATCTACGTTTATTTCAACATCCTATCTACCTCATTTGAGTATTTGTTTGTCTTGGTTTACCAATGTGTGGAGAGAATTTAATGATTGTTTTGAGACTTGATACTGATTGTAGGTTTAATTCATTGCCTAGTTATATGTTGTTAGCATAGGTTTAAATTGATTGCCTAGTTTGATAGAAATCACTCAACGATTTTATTTTGCCTAGCTATAAGACTTTGCTATAGTATCTCGGTAATCTAGCGGGCGAAGGAAAGAAGGTTCTGGATTGATAATTAAACCTTGAGTGTGCAGTGAGAATAGAATCCATTACGGCTATGGATGTATACCAGAAACTTATTTGCCAGATGGCTATCAAGCCATAGGGTGCAAATGGGTATACAAAAGAAAGAAAGAAGCGAATGGTGAAATTACAGCTTTCAAAGCAAGGCTGGTGGCGAAGGGTTATAGTCTGAAAGAAGGTGTAGACTATGACGAGACCTTCTCACCGTTAGCCATGCTTATATCCATTCGTGTACTCCTAGCCATAGGAGCACACAAGGACCTAGAGATCTGGCAGATGGATGTCAAAACCGCATTCCTAAATGGGTACCTTGAAGAAGGTAGGGACATCTATATGCAACAGCCAGAAGGTTATGTGCATAGGGGCGAAGAACATTTGGTCTGGAAGCTAAGGAAGTCGCTGTATGGACTTAAACAAGCTTCACGGTCATGGAATCTGCGTTTTGATGAAATGATTAAATCTTATGGATTTTCACAATGTTTAAATGAGAGTTGCGTGTACCGTCTATGTGTCAGCGAAAGCGTGGTGTTCCTTGCACTTTATGCAGATGATATTCTCCTATTTGGCGACAATGTGGAAGTATTGTCGGGCATAAAGGGGTGGTTATCCAAACAGTTTCATATGAAGGACCTTGGGGAGGCAGGATACATCCTAGGGGTAAAAGTATTGCGGGAACGCAATAAGAGGATGCTGACCTTGTCTCAAGGGTCATATGTGCATACTGTGATTGTCCATTTCAGCATGCAAACTGCCAAGAAAGGTCTATTACCCTTCAGACATGGCTTACATCTTTCCAAGGATCAGTGTCCGGTGACACAAAAGGAGAAAGATGAGATGAGCAACGTGCCGTATGCATCGGTCGTGGGGAGCCTCATGTATGCAATGCTATGTACAAGGCCAGATATCTGCTTTGTTGTAGGCATGGTAGCAAGATACCAGTCTAACCCTGGACAGGCGCATTAGACCGCGGTAAAGCACATACTCAAATACTTGAAAAGGACTAGAGACTATTGTCTCGTCTATCAGTGTGAGGAGTTGTGCCCTGTGGGTTATAATGATTTGGATTTCCAGGCAGACCAAGACGAAAAGAAGTCCACCTCTGGCTTTGTGTTTACATTGGGAGGTGGGGCCATATCATGGAGGAGTGCAAAGCAGAAGTGCATTGCTGACTCTACCATGGAAGCAGAATATGTGGCAGCTTCTGAAGCTTCGGAAGAAGCAATATGGTTTCGAGACTTTCTTCTAGAGTTGGACGTGATTCCTAATCTGCCCAAGACCATCACGGTATATTGTGATAATTCGAGTGCTGTGGCTAAATCAAAGGAACCACGAACTCACAGAGCAACAAAACACATTGAAAGGAAGTGCCATATTATACAAGAAATCGTAGCAAGGGGTGATGTGCTGGTAGAGAAGATTGATACAAAAGATAATCTAGCGGATCCATTCACAAAAGCTCTGCCTCAGAAGGTCTACGAGATGCATGTACGTAACCTTGGGCTGAGGGCAAAGTCAGCCACGTAGAATGATTGATGTAATAGCTAGATTAGTTTAGACGTGTTATACTCTGGAAAGCACCTGTATAATGCTTTGAGTATAAGTGGGAGATTGATGGATTTATATACTGAAAGCATTATGCTTGGTATATTATGTACAAGGTCGATTGGTTAATATACTGGGAATCATAAATGTTGTATGTTCATCTCCTGTCTGAATTAACAAACATGTGTCGCAAACGCAATTATCCTCTTATCTCGTCGATAGGGAGATCATATGGTGTGTAGTAGATCATGGAAGATCGTATGGATCATTTGACCTAGCGAGATATAAATGGTTATCAAAGCTGAGACAGTTCCAGGATAAACTGCCGGTGTAGGCTGCAGCATACGCGGTAATAAGCATCTTATCTTGGATGGCTTGGTATGCTGGTGTGGGGCACACATTGATAAGGACCTAAGTTGAGATCAATTCTTTTATCTGACATTAAAAGAATCCATATCTCTGTGGCTTGATGAGATCCTAAGCCTAAATGAAGGTACGAAAGTATATGCAGATTGTGTATCACTTTGAGTTGCAGTGAAAGGCTCTAGTTGAGCTTGTATATCTGTATCTTGGGTGATAGCAGTTTTTGTATGACTGTCTGGTACCGGAACTAGGTAACCACATCCAGTATAGGATGGTGACATTCCCTGAGCAGCTCAAAAGGTTCGTTATGCTAAAGTCCTGCAGGCTGATTAAGTTCAAGCATAAGTGAAAAGGTTTGAGTGGATTGACTCAGGAATATAAGATGTTAATTAATTAAATAGCTTGTCAGAGCTTAAATTAATTAATGAATGTTTGTAACCTTAGATGTGGGGATAAACCGAGCCCATGCAACCCTTACCTCAAAACGTGGTAGCAAATAGGTAGGACAGTATTGATTCTCTGGTGGAATGAATCAATATTAATTAATTAATTAATTATATTCTGGGTTGAATATGGGAATTAATTAATTGATAGGCCTCATTTGCTATTTGCATTCTGGTCCCTGGTCTGGCCCATGAAACTCAGGCCCAATAGAAGTCCAGAATTTTCCTATAAATAGGCCTCAGTTCCTCAGATCTCAACACACCACAAGATCATATGTTGCACACAACAAACCATATTTTGGGAGTTGTGGTGATCGACTGATCTGAAAAACGAGGAGGAAATTCTGCTTCTCAACGGGGCGAGGAATCCGAAGGGAATCTTCACCAGATATTCGGATTGGAGTTGGGATACAAATCAGAAGATCAAATCAGGAGGATCTTCTTTCTTCTCTCCCTCTTTGTTTTCGAAAATATTTGTTTTATTTTCATAGATTTTACTCCTTGATCTGTTAGGAATAAATCTTTGTGCGTGGGAAAATGATCGAGGATCAAATCTCTACGCACTCGTTCTTCAGGTTTTTACAATCCAGGTATTCCGCATAAACCCCCTTATGCATAATCAATAGGAGCATGCTAGGAATAATCATAGGCATAACAATTTATTTTTTATATTCCAATTAACGATCCTTGGCAAATGGACTTCGTGATTCAGTTCACGAATCCCTTCATATGTTTGCTGGCAGTTAGTCATTTGCTGGTATCTCAGCAGTCCTGCAGAGATTCAACAACATGCTTGTTTCACTCCTTCAGCATTCCTTTGAGTGCTTCCAGCATTCTTCAAGTGTTTGCTAGCCTTTCATTGTTTGCTAGCGTATTCAGCAATCTTCTTATATGCTGACTCCTTCAGCATTCTTCGATCCTTTATTCTAGTTCTATTACAACTCGAATGAGTGTATCCTATACAGGACTTTTTACAATTTGACTCGATTCTAAGTTGCTAGAAACTAGACTGATTGAGCTTTGATGCACTAAAATCAGAATACATACAATTAAGATCGGAGGATTATAATATTCCTAACAATTTTCCCCTTTTTGGTGCGATCAAAAGCCTCAATTCAAACTAACTGATCACGAGAAAGCTTATTACTGAGATAACAAAATAATTCTAGCAATTCTACTCTCAGCATATCAACTCCCTTAGACTCAGTATGATTCAGAAATGTTCCCCTAAAAATGTCAAGGGTATTGCTTGTTAAGAAATTTTGTAGTAAATGGCTTTCAAATTATCAATCAAGTAAGCATAAAACACATTCACACACAATTGTAGAGCAACATTTAGGAACCTATCACACACACCCTACAATCCAAGCAATTTTGCTGATTACACTGAATGTGTAATCTCAACTATAGCAATTAATTCAATGTTGGACAATGAGGTGTTGTCTTCAACCTGGGTTAGTTTCCATTAAAATCTTTGCAGTAAAGTACAGGAAACATACACCCAAATCAAAACATTTTACCGGAAGACTTGTGAGATATGGAAGGATTACTTTTTGGTTGTCGAGGAGTCCGAATCAGCATCTTTGGCACTTGAGGAGCCGGTGGGTTAGCTTTCTGAGGGTCTTGGTTGTGACCTTCATGAAGTTGTCCACCAGAGCTTCTCGCTCTTCCCTTCTGATCTCCTTCTCTTCTTCTTCTTCTTGTCTCCTTAAGTCTTTCTCCAATTTTTTGCGTGCTTCGAGGCACCAGATTCTCTCTTCTTCTTCTTCTTCTTCTTCTTCTTTGCACTTTGCTTCTTCTGCCAATTTCTTCTCTTCCCCCTCTTTGATCACAGTCAAAAGGTCGGTGGAGAAGGTCTCAAACTCATCCTACAGAGTCTGGCGAATTTCTGCCTTGGCCTCGACCACTTGGGTTCGCAATTCAGCTCGCACAATCGACATAACTTGCTCTCCAATGCTCCTTTCTACCACGACATGAATGAATCTCTAGAGGTCCCTGTTATAGGTACTGGAGTCATGACCGGGGGCTCCATGGATAGCACCATTTGATTGGAGGTGGTAGGGATATCATCAGTGGTTGTCATTGACTGAGATGGATTAGCAGTCGGATCAACATCTTCTACTGCAGTGGGTTCATCTGCCTGAGCACGTTCTTCTTCAGCAGCGACTGGGGATTTAAACTTCTGTGTGAATGGAGGTGAATCAACAATGGCATACTCAGAGGCAGGTAGTGAGCGATCTCCTGTGATTGCTCGGTGAGCCTTGATCTTCTGCAGCCTGGCAACTACTTGCTTCGGATCGACATCTTCTACTGCAGTGGGTTCATCTGCCTGAACACGTTCTTCTTCAGCAGCGACTGGGGATTTAAAATTCTGTGTGAATGGAGGTGAATCAACAATGGCATACTCAGAGGTAGGTAGTGAGCAATCTCCTGTGATTGCTCGGTGAGCCTTGATCTTCTTCAGCCTGGCAACTACTTGCTTCTCAGTGTACTGCCGCTTAGATGTTTGATCCATCCAATCATCTTCCCATTCTTCTTCACTTCTCCAATAGCTCAGACCTGTCCATGCCAGCATGATTGTGTGGTCTTCGTAGTGTAGTTCGTGGGTGGCATAGTCATAGAATCTCCACCTCTCGAACTCTATCTTCAACCATTCAAGATCGGAAGACCCTTCCAAGAATTCAGTGGCATATGTAGTCTCAAGTTCGTCAACAACTTGGGCTTCAATGAACACACAGATTTCTTTTGTCCACGAGATGAGGTCGTCGTTCTTCTCATCTTTCACAGTAACGGGACGACACCATTTGGCAATTCGCTTGGCTTTAAACCTCATATTCTGAAGACAAATTCTCCTTCAGCAAGCATCAAGACCCCCTTGGCAGCTTCTGTGCTTCCTGTCATCTCCACATCATCATCACTTGGAATATCACAGAATGAGATACCTGGGACTTCAGGAGAAGTAGGAATCGGAATACGACTCTGCCACAACATTTCAATTGTCTTATTCAGCACGAATGGAGTTTCTGCTCCTAGCTTCCATTTCGGAACAGTAGATGGATCCACTCCTATAGCCCGTAGACACTGCTCATTGTGTGCTCTCACACTTGCAGTGAGGTTGACCTGCAATCTCGCTCGGGTCAGGTCTCAACATCAAGTGAGGCAGTGGCTTCCTTCTCCATGGCTTCCTTCTCAGTAACTTCTCTTTCATCAGCTTCCCTCTCAGTAGTTGGTTTGGAATGTTGACCAGCCATCTGAGTAAATACCTCAGCATTTGTTGTACCCTCATTGGTTATGATCTCAAGGTCAACATTCTCCTTCTTTGATGCATTGTCTCCTTCTCTTTCAGCCGGGATTTGGTTGTCCTCCTGCACCAAATCTCCTTCAGTTAGGTTGGTAACAACCCGACTTCCTCCTCGCACAGCCAGTTGTTTATCCTCAATCACATTCTAAACAACAAAACTGCTACCACTTTGCACAGCAGTTTGTTCCACACTTCTTTTCACAGCACTGCTACCTCCTGTCACAGCAGCCTATCGAACAACACTTTCAGTATTAACATCAGCACCATCACTTCCCCCTTGCGCAGTGGCGGGCTAAACGATTTAAGTAGCAATACTCCTTTCTCTTTGTGCAGGAGTCTGCTTGATCACCGGTCCGCCTGATCCTCTTGGCATCACAGCTTGCAAATTCCTGAATGCTCATTTCCTTAGCATTTTGTCAAATTCGACATCTGACAGAGCATCTGGATATACAATCCTTTCATCGGCATTGTTGACTTTAGTATTGCCTTTGGCGATCCGCGCCTTCTCAACATCCTTCTTGGTGATTCGTTCAGGTTGATCTCTGGTTTGTACTTTGGCATTGCACTCATCATAAGCAGCTTTGACTTGCTCATATCGAGCATCCTTTTTCTTGAGAGTCATCTTCAGCATTGATTTTTTGAATTCCTTATGCGCCTTCGCCTTCTTCAAGGCTTTCTCATGTCGCCTCTTCTTCCATGCTTCCTGCTCCTCTGCAGAAAACTCTAGCTTTCTCTTCGTTTCTTTGGAGGATGGCTCAATAGGGATTTGTTCGGTATCTTTGGCAACATTAGGAATCAGTAGTGTTGTGTCTACTACCGGGATAGTAACCTGAACAATTGATCCTTGGAAGAGATCATTCCTTCCTCTCTTCTTTGCTTGCCCTTCATCATCTGTTGGCTTCCTCTTCCTCTGATAGGAGCTCTTTAGCGTTCGTTTTTTCTTCACTACAGGTGGTATGGGGGGTTCCAGCTATGTGATATCTTGCAGGCTTTCATACTGTTTAAACAGAGCATCCTGTTCTGCTTGCCTTCTCTCCGCTTTAATTTCCTCCTCAGTTAGTGGATTAGATGTCTGCAGATTGACATCTCCTTGGTAAAGCTCTTCCTCATCAGAGACATGTTCATTGGGATCAACATTATTTTTTCCTCTCTGAACATTGGTTCCCTGAAGTCCTTTGCAGGTTGTTGATTCTTGGTGGGCGATATGTAGTCAATGGGCTGCAAATCTTCTCCACGGCAGCGCTTTCCTTTGGGTATAATGCCCTCAAGAAAGTGACTTATCTTGAGTCCGAACCCACGTCCTGCATGAGCGTATGCTCCGTCTTGATATTCTTGTTTTTGTAGACATGCGTCAGCCACTTGGTGTAGATGAACTTCGCCCAATTCCCATGGACTCGATCATCAATAGCCATCATCATAGAAAACTTCTTGG
The DNA here is from genome assembly GCA_026898455.1 of Plectranthus barbatus. Lineage (NCBI taxonomy): Eukaryota > Viridiplantae > Streptophyta > Magnoliopsida > Lamiales > Lamiaceae > Plectranthus > Plectranthus barbatus. Next base: position 51,323 of record JAPKLW010002181.1, read on the forward strand.
CACTTAAATCTGAAAGCGAGCCAACTTCGCTTACTAGCATCTTTATCACAATTTGCGCTAGGCTCTTCATGAGCTCTTCCAACGACCTCAACGGTGCAACCACCTTCTATGGCTCCGTAAATGTATCTTTCTTCCACATGTGCCATCGCCTCTGCATCTCTTCATCATCATTTACTTTGTTGGTGGCAACATCTTCTCCATCTACACTTAGACCATAATTTTCTGCCAACACTTGGGGCTCACTACTATCTTTGTGCCCAAAACACTCGTGGTGAAGAACTTATCATCTTTATCAACCACGACTCTTGCAAAGAACTCTGCAACTATGTGAGGCCTGAACTTGATGGGTTTCGCAAACAGGTACTTCAGAAGTTCTTCACGATCAAGTTTGTCGTAGTAGTGTTTTCTGAACAATGGCTCGTAGAGTATCTAGTCCTTCCGTACTTGAGCTGCCCTTCTTTGTTCAATGGTGAGTTTGCCTTGTGCTTTGCAGTGAACAATGGTCACCATACGACCATAGGGGATTGATTCGTCAATCTGCTCCTTTTTTAACACACATCTAAACATCGGCTAAAATTGTTCAAGTTCTCTGGGAATGCTAGGTCTTCCAGATGATTCAGCAGAGGGATTGGAACGGTTAGATGATTCCGCCACTGATATTTTCCTGAACTCAAAGAGATATAGAGTCGAAGAAAAATTTGAAGTCAGAAGTATAAGGAGTAATAGGGTTTAGAAATCCCAAACCAACTTCCTTTATACGATATTGAGCAATCAACTTCGTGTGAGCGGTTAGATCTCCTTTATGATCTAGACGGATCGACGGTTGGGCAGTTAGTGACGGTATGTCTTACGTCCTGCGATGATGGAAAGTTGCGTGTGGCTGACGTGGCATCGGCTTATTTGTCGCCGCCCTGAGCAGCAGCCATTCTTCCAATTAATGTAGACTCCACAGTTGCTCCGTCAATCAGATAGTCCCGCCTTTCGAGAGATTTGGATATAGCAAACAATAAGGCATATTGCTGAAAGCTTGTGCTAAGCAATTAACAGATATCTGCTGAGAGCTTGGACTCAGCAAATGATAGATACCTGCTGAGAGCTTGGACTCAGCAGTGAACTTCAAATTCTGCTAAGGTCTTAATATCCCGTAGAGAATAGGTATCTGTTGAAAGCTTGGACTCAACAATCAATCGTGATTATGCTAAGATTTTGTACTTAGCCATCTACGGGTATCTGCTAAGAGCTTGGACTCAGCAGTCATCGGGATTCTACTAAGAGCTTGGACTCAGTAGACAAATCAGACTCATTTAAAATTCTTGAACTTTTTAGAGTGCAAAGAGTCTTTACTAAGAGCTTGGACTCAGTAATCAATTTAGACTCTTAACAAATTTGAATTTTTAAGTTCAAAGAGTCTTTACTAAGAGCTCGAACTCAGTAACAGTCGGGATTCTACTGAGAGCATGGACTCAGTAGTCAGCAGAGAGTTTTGCTTGATAAAAATTTATCACTTCAACCATCAAGCACTCTGCTTTCGACTTATGCTTCGGGGGAGACTTTGACATTCCTATCTGTTGATTTTCCTTTTTATCTTCAATTTAATCCGAGGAAAATCATAAGATTTTTTAGATAGGAAGCTATTTACACAAGGAGTGTAATGCTCAAACATTTTGTTTAGGCAATTATTATTCTAAGACAACAGAGTGTTGTCATCAAAATGAGCATATTGTTTTATTAATATCATTGATTTACAAAAGTTACACTTTGCAAAGTATTAAACTACAAGTTACAATGATCAATTCTTCTTCAAACTGCTTCAAATAGTGCATTTGCTAGATTTGCTCCTTATTCTTGGTTTCCTCCCCGAGCTCGTTGCTGCATGTCTCCCTACATGCGCAACAACTCCTTGTAGGCTGCAAAATGTCTGTTTGCAAGTTCATCTTCTACCTCCACGAACTTGTATATAGACATTTCTTCGACAACAACCTTCTTGCTTACTGCGGACGTCTAGCATATATAGTTAGACAGGAAGTCTGAATCTAGCAGATCTCACCATCTGCTCAGACTGGTACTCTTGTCCGCAGTCTTCTACTAGCTTCGGGTGCCATACAAATGTCCATACTTTACGTTTAGTGAGTAACATCTGCACCACCCGCAAGCTTACTCTTTGGCCCCATATGCTAAGTAGATGCTTCGAGTTGCATCTACTCCATCTGCAAGCCTATCCTCCATCTCCTCTTCTTCTCCACGGTTCCTTCTTGATATCTTGGAAGAAGATATGGGAAGAAATTGAATGGCTCTTTTGGATGCCTTGTTCCACGGCACCCAGAGGAGTTGGCCATTCCTTGTGAATAAGGAATATCCATCTTCAGAACCACCTGACAAGTTATATATCTCTAAAGATATAACTGTCATGGCCTGACAGAATAGATCTCCTATCTCCATCCGGTTCTAATATCAGAAAACCCATTATCAGTAGTGAATTGAGAATTGAGAGAATCTTCTTAGATATGATTTCTGTGAAAATTACGACTCTTCCTCTCAATTTGGATACTTCCAAGTCACGTTGCTCGAACCCATCTTGGAGGTATTTTGGTGAGATGGTAAACGATAACATCGTGTTTTTCTTGAGCAACAGGGTTTAATCGGAGGGGATTGAAGGCATGAGGCGGGTTAGATTTCAGAGGGTTGGATATGTTTTCTTGAACGAAGGAAACCTCCCTTTAAATAGGCACACCCGTCCTTAAGATTTGTTCAATCAATCAAATCATTTGCCTTGGGAACGACAGTTTCGGCAAAACTTTCCACGTGGCCATTTGTGATACCATATCCTGAACTGAATCTTCTCGAGCCTTGAGCAAAATCTTTGGAAATGATTGCAAATATTGACCGTCGCTACATTAATTCGCTCTATTAATGTACTTTGAGACTGTTTCGTCGGTTGAGATATTTTCTCTTTTAATTCTTCTTTGTTGAACAACTTCCCAAGGTTGATTCAACAACCTTGTCCATTTGCTAAGAGCCGGGACTTAGCAATGTTTACTAAGTCTGCTGGGAAGTGAGATTTCAGCATATGGAGTTGAATCAGCTGAGAGCTCGAATTCAGCCATCTGATTTTAAATTCTTCGCATCTTCTGGAGAGTGTGAGCTGGGACACACTCTATTCCGCATCATCTTCAGAAATCCAAAAATTCCAAGAACATAATAAGAGATTGGACTCATTCTTCCACAACCTCATCTAGCTCCAATAAACCAAGCTTGAGACAAAGCTCCTTAAATCTACTTCCTGCTAGAGATTTGGTGAATATGTCTGCCAACTGATCTTCTGTCCAGATATAATCCACTGAAATATCCTTCTTTTCAACATGATCTCGGATGAAATGATGTCTGGTATCAATGTGTTTCGTCCTTGAAAGATGTACTGGATTCTTCGTTTGCATTGTTGTTGTCGTAGTATATCGGGATGCGTCCAGTGCTGACTTGATAACTCTTTCATGAGAGTTATATTTATGCCTTTAAATTAATAAATTCGAGTCCTTTGAGTCTCGTTTGAGTCCAACTAGGTTTAAATAAGCATGTTTATGCATGAGTGGTGTTTAGAGGATTCATGTTTACAAATTAACTCTTTTGTATCTAGTTTACCATAAAATAATGCAGGGAAAACATCAAGTGCAAATCCCAAAAGAGAGTAAAGATGCTGAGCAAAGATGTTAGATGCGTGCTGTAGCATGGTGCTCATTTTAGAGAGAGAACGTCAGGGAGAGAGAAAGCTTCAAATGGGCCACTTGTGCATTGCTGACATGGGCAAGCTGATGTTGAGCTGAGCTGGGAAATAAAGGCACCTGAATTTGTTGTCACCTAAGCAGGGAGAATTAAGGCAATGCAGAATTAATTGAGGAAACCTAGAAAGATATTCTTCTAGAAGTTTGGAGCTACATATAAAAGGGTTTCACATTCATTTTCAGTGTGTGCGATATTTTACAAAGAAATACAACAAGAATTGTAGAGGAAGGAAGGTTGAGCACTAAGGAGGAAGCAGGGCAGTGACCGAAGGAGGAATCCTGAGGATACTATCTTAGGATTGAAGGAATTCAACCCTTTAGCTACTTCTAGTTTATATTTGAGTTGTTCTATTTTGTTCATATGTTTAATTGTGAAGAAAACTTGGGTATGAGTTGTTTAGTATTAAGCCATGAGCTAATCTCTTTAGACTTGGGTTGTTGACTATCTTGCTTAAGCTTATTGCAGTGTTTACATTAAACCCTTGCTGAATCTATCAAAACCGAGTGTTTATCATTCCATTCTTGCTTTGTCTGGCCAACTTAGTTGTGAATCATTTATGCTTATGCTTGGAAAAGTATGTGTTAGGAGTGAGCTTGGTTTTGAACTAATTCTAGCCATTGGAAAATGTGTGGAGTTAGTGTGCTATTGAACTAGTCTTGTATTGAGCTGGATAATCTTCTGTTTGGCATAGGAATATGTGGATAGGCATTTATCTTAGCTAGATCTATACTTTGGAAAAGCTAGTAGATCAAATCTTTGGTTCAACACCAAATGCATGCTAGGACAATGCTACAACATTTCATACAACAAGAGTAGATAGCAACCTGAGTTGTTTCTCTTAATTGCAATCTTATCAACTTGTTTACTTCCTTTTGTTAGTTACATGTCATTGCTTTGTTTATGTTAATTTACTATTTCTACAATAGAATCAACTCCAAACCAAATTGATTTAAACCCCTGTTGCAAGTTAATGTGTGCACGATTATACACAAAAGGCATTCCATGTGGGATTCGACTCTAGCTTACTCCTAGATACTACTTGACAGTGTACACTTGCACTTTGTTGCACATTTGCATGTATCAAGTTTTTGGCGCCGTTTCCAGGGAGGGCGCCGTTTCCAGGGAGTGCCATAAAATCTTGTTGCTATTTTAACTGCAATTATAGTTAATTATAGTATTCTAAAAAAACAAAAACTAAGAAGTTATTAATATTGAACTTGCTGCTAATTTTTAGGTGTATTCTGTGTATGAACCAAAGAGAACCACCTGAGGTTCAGTTATTTGATCCAGAAATTGAAAGAACATTATGAAGAAACAGAAGACGACAGAGGAAAAAGAGACCTCAAATGGCTAACTAAGGTGGTGGTGCAGGAGAGCAGGAGTTGGGGAATGCAATGGTGATGGCAGATGACAAAGACAGATGTATTCGAGCCTATGTAGATCCTAGGTTTAATGTGTTGAAGTCTAGTGCAACCTGATATTGAAGAAGTGCAGTTTGAGTTGAAGCCAATGATGTTTCAAATGCTTCAAACTATAGGGAAATTCAGTGGGTTGGCATCAAAATACCCTCATCTTCACCTAAAATCTTTCCAAGATGTGAGTGACAACTTCAAATTACCTTGTGTGTCTGAGGAAGCATTAAGGTTGAGGTTGTTTCCCTTCTCTCTGAGGGATAGTGCTAAGTCTTGGTTGAACAACCTTCAACTAGAAACCATCACATCCTGGAATGATATGGCTGAGAAATTCCTGCTGAAGTACTTTCCTCCTACCAGAAACACAAGATGTAGAAATGACATCATGGCATTTAAGCAGGATGATGCATCAGTTAGTGAAGCTTGGGAAAGATACAAGGAATTGCTAAGGAAGTGTCCACACCATGGCATACCTCACTACATTCAGTTGGAAACTTTCTATAATGGACTGAATCTCAATTCAAGGTTGGTGCTGGATGCCTATGCAAATTGAGCCATATTGTTGTAAACATATAATGAAGCTTTTGAGATTTTAGAGAGGATTTCTGAGAACAATTGTCAATGGTCAAATGCTAGAGCACAAACTGCTAAGAAAGTGACTGGAGCTGCTGAATCAAGTGTTTTGGCTGCTATGCAAGCTCAGATTGATGTCATAGGAACCACTGTGAAGAGCATAGAAGCAACCATGGCAGCAAATCATGCTCCACAACCATCACAGCCATTACAGCAAACAGTAAATCAAGTGTTGATGGACTCTTCTTGTATATACTGTGGAGAAGCACATTTATTTGATGATTGTCCACACAATCCAGTCTCTGTATGCTATATGGGGAATAACAAGAAAACCCATATTCATCAACTTATAATATAGGATGGAGGAATCATCCTAACTTCTCTTGGTTGAATCAAGGAAATTCTTCAGGGTCACAACAACAAATGCAGCAACCACCAATGCAACAACAAGGCCAGCAGCCACAGATGCATCAACATCAGATGAAGCAGAATGCTCATGGTGGATTCCAACAAAAGCAGCAGATGCAGAACCCAGCTCAAGCTTCTATGTCCTTGGAGAATTTAATGAAGGAGTTCATGGTGAAAATTGAGGCAAGAAGCCAAAGTCAGGAAGCAACCATTAGAAATCTGGAAGTACAGATTGGCCAATTGGCGACTAAAATGAAGAACAGGCCACAAGGCACTTTGCCTGGAGACACAATTAATCCCAGACCTGGAAAAGAGTAGCTGGAGGCTGTAACTTTAAGGAGTGGCACTAACTTGGTTGAGATATCTCCAGAATTACAAGACATTGGGGGCACATCTGCACCTCAGAAGGAAGACGCAGAGTGTGGATCTGAAGCAGATCAGAAAGCTCAGGAAGATGCTCGAGATCATGCTGCAGCAAGTCAACAACACGTTGAACCTGAAGTGAAATCAAAGGAAAATGAGACATCAAAATACACTCCTCCACCTCCACCTTTCCCTCGGAGGTTCAAAAAGAAGAAGGATGATCTTCAATTCAACAAATTCTTTGATATGTTAAAGCAGTTGCACATCAACATTCCATTTGTGGAAGCTCTGGAGCAGATGCCTAGCTATGCTAAATTTCTGAAGGATGTATTAACAAAGAAAAGAACTCTGGGAGAATTTAAACTGTGGCCATGACTGAAGAGACAAGTGCCTTATTCAACCAGAAGTTGCAAGCTAAACTCAAGGATCTAGGGTGTTTCACAATTCCTCGCTATATTCGAGGACAAGATGTGGGTAGAGCACTATATGACCTTGGTGCCAACATTAACTTAATGGCCCTATACATTTTCAAGAAATTGAGGATAGGAGGGGCCAAACCCACCACTGTAACCTTGCAATCTATCCTAAAGGGAAAATTGAGGATATCTTAGTGAAGGTGGAGCAGTTAATATTTCCAACAGATTTTATCATTCTAGATTTTGAAGCAGTTGAGGAAATACCTATCATCTTGGGGAGACCCTTTCTAAAAACTGGAGGAGCATTAATTTACATGAAGAATGATGAGATTACCATGCAGGTGCATGATCAGCATGTCACATTCAACATGTCCAAGTCTATGAAAAACAGAAGGGATGATTTTGCAGAATGCTATATGATACACCTGGTGGATTCTCTGGTATATGAGAAGCTGGATGAAATTTATGAAGAAGATTCAGAAGTCTTAGATGAACTTGAGTTCATTAAAGAGCTGAATGAGGAGAACAAGCCGAGGATGTATAGAGAGAGATTTGAGCTATTGGAAATGCCTGCAGCAGGAACACAAACTCAGAAACCATCTATAGAGGAACCACCTCAGCTGA
>JAPKLW010002181.1:83895-109419 GCA_026898455.1 Plectranthus barbatus
ACAAGTAGCTACTGGGGAAAGGAAACTTAGCCAAATTTCCCAACAATAAGTGAATATGGATGGTGTCTTTGGGCACTCCATTCTGCTTTACCGTATTGCACACCTCAATGAACTGGCTGAGATGGGTGTACGGGTCTTCAATTGCCTTCTCTACAAACTGGTTCTGTTGAACCATCTGAATCAGGCCGGTCTTCAGCTCGAAGTTGTTAGCATCAATGCCAACTTGGAACCCCAACTACTCTCTCTGCGGCAGGAAGCAGTCTATGATGGACCTCTGTGGCACTACAATTTGTCTTTCAGGGTTCCCTTCATTGTTCATTGTTGCCAATCTGGCAGCTTGCTCTGCTTGGATTGCCTGTGCAGCTTGGAGTTGCTCCCGGAGCTTTCGGACATCATCCACAAATTGTCTTTGTTCCTTAAGAGTCATGTTTTGGAGTGGTGCTTCTTGTGTATTCTCCATCTCTGCTTGTTTAACCTTGTTATTTCCCTTGTTTTTGTTATTCCTGCAGGTGGCTTCGATTTCAGAATCAAAGGCATCAAGTTTCTTCACCCGTGCTTCATGCACCTGAAAAGAAAACAATCTGTAGGGATCAGCCTCTGTGTCGATCGACAGGGGCTCTGTTAATCGACACGGGTGATGCAGCTGTGTTGATCAACACACATGGTGTCGATCAAAACATAGCGCAAAACTTAGAAATCACACACGCACACTAACACGAAAAAAAAAAAAAAAAAAAAACTCAATCCAAAAAATATCAAAACAAACCAATAATAAGATAAAATCTGACTATGCCTAACAACTGCGCCAATTTGATGAGTTGTAGGAACATCGACAAATAGATTTATAGTTACACCCTAAGGTGGTCGAACCCACAGGGATAGTGCAACGAAATTACCTCATGTACTGGATATAGTTTATCTATTCGTTGTTTGAGTAAACCAAATTTTAAGAAGAGGTTTTGTTTTTCAAAAAGAAAAATAACTTTTGAAATAAAATTCAATAATAACAAGCACACATTCCAGGGAAATCAACCAATCCAATTCAACATGCATAAACAATCAATCCAAGCCCCAAAATAATTACTTAGGTGGGAAATCTGATATTTTGGGATCAATTCCCTGATCAGGCAATTAAAACCTAGATTACTAACTAGTGATCCTCTCCTTTCGGTCTCAAAAATAGAAGTTAATCAATCTCGATAAAAGATACAGATTTAAACCCTACAATCGAATCTTCTTTTTAGGACAGAAAACAATTGTAACAAATTATGTTTTCCTGTTACTAATTATCTCCTCTCGGTTTCAAATTAATAACTAAAAACCTAATTCAATTTTTATCTCTCGGTCCTTCAATTGAAAATAGATTTTGGATTGAAAACCATATAATTTTAACCAAGTTAATTTGGGTTTGGATTTATTTGAATTACCACATGCTTGCAAGGATTGTGAAAACCCTAGAACCTGTTAGGGTTTCTAGTCTAACATGTTAAAGACACATATTGCAAGAAATATTGATGAACTTACTAGATACATGTTGAAAACTGGAATAGAAATCTTCAATATCTTGAATCCAAAGCAACAATAAAATTAAAGAGTTTAATGCTTAAAACTAAAAGCTGAAAAATAAAGTAAAAGCATAAAAATTAAAGAAAAATTTCGAGCTTAATAAGCTCCTATTTATAGAGGCGTAATTTGATCTTCAAAAAGCAATGGGCTAAATATCACAAGTCTCCAAACTGGACATCTTTTTCCTTTCCGAGCTTCTATGTCGATGGACACAGAGTGTGTCGATCGACACACATGCAAGTCGATATCTAAGTAATGGCCTTCATGTTGATTCATCCTTCTAACTTCCGTGTCGATCGACACCGGCGGTGTTGATCGACACACATGCATGTGTCGAGCTTTCTTCTTTCTGCCCTCCTTTATTCGACATTCGACCTTTAACTCTGTGTAACTTGGCCCTTTTCACCTTTTTCTCATTTTTAGCCTCAAATACCTACAAAACTGAGCACAACAAGCTTAATATCCCCTATAAAAAGTTCATGCTCGATTATTAACTAAAAAGTAATGTAAATGCATAAAAAATAAGAAAACAACATGATAATTGAGGCAAAATACGATCTTATTACTTATGTATTGGAATGTGTGTGATGCTTGTCTAGCTTAAGTCATGTGTACTTTGTTGAATAAGCTTCATGCGGGTTGGATTATATGAGCTGGAGGAATTTACTTGTTAAACTATTTAGAAGTATGATGAGATGATGTGTTGTTGAGCTTATGGTATGTGGCTATAGCTAACTTTATTCCATTTAGTTGAGAGCAAAATGAGTCTATGTCGAAAGCATTGAGCTATTCTTAAGCTTCGTTTTGTTTATTTTATGTTATTTTGTTTACTCGAGGACGAGTAAAAGTTCAAGTTTGGGGGTGTGATAACTCTCTCATGAGAGTTATATTTATGCCTTTAAATTAATAAATTCGAGTCCTTTGAGTCTTGTTTGAGTCCAATTAGGTTTAAATAAGCATGTTTATGCATGAGTGGTGTTTAGAGGAATATTTTTTGCAAATTAACTCTTTTGTGTCTAGTTTAGCATAAAATAATGCAGGGAAAACATCAAGTGCAAATCCCAAAAGAGAGTAAAGATTCTGAGCGAAAATGCTGGATGTGTGCTGTAGCATGGTGGCCATTTCAGAGAGAGAAAGTCGAGGAGAGAGAAATCTTCAAATGGGCTACTTGTGCATTGCTGACATGGGCAAGCTGAGCTGGGAAATAAAGGCACCTGAATTTGTTGCCACATAAGCAGGGAGAATTAAGGCAATGCAGAATTAATTGAGGAAACCTAGAAAGATATTCTTCTAGAAGTTTGGAGCTACATATAAAAGCGGGAAACATTCATTTTCAGTGTGTGCGATATTTTACAAAGAAATACAACAAGAATTGCAGAGGAAGGAAGGTTGAGCCCCAAGGAGGAAGCTGGACAGTGACCGAAGGAGGAATCCTAAGGGCACTATCTTAGGATTGAAGGAATTAAACCCTTTAGCTACTTATAGTTTATATTTTAGTTGATCTATTTTGTTCCTATGTTATTTGTGAAGAAAACTTGGATATGAGTTGTTTAGTATTAAGTCATGAGCTAATCTCTTTAAACTTGGGTTGTTGACTATCTTGCTTAAGCTTATTGCAGTGTTTGCATTGAATCCTTGTTGAATTTATCAAAACTGAGTGTTTATCATTCCATTCTTGCTCTGTCTGGCCAACTTAGTTGAGAATCATTTATGCTCATGCTTGGAAAAGTATGTTTAGGAGACAACTTGGTTTTGAGCTAATTCTAGTCATTGGAAAATGTCTAGAGTTAGTGTGATATTGAACTAGTCTTGTATTGAGCTGGATAATCTTCTATTTGACATGGGAATATGTGGATAGGGATTTATCTTAGCTAGATCTATAGTTTGGAAAAGCTAGTAGATCAAATCTGTGGATTTGCACCAGATGCATGCTAGGACAATGCTACAGCATTTCATACAACAAGAGTAGTTAGCAACCTGAGTTGTTTCTGCAATAGAATCAACTCCAAAGCAAATTGATTTAAACCCCTGTTGCAAGTTAATGTGTGCACAATTCTACACAAAAGGCATTCCCTGTGGAATTCGACTCTAGCTTACTCCTAGATACTACGTGACAGTGTACACTTGCACTTTGTTGCACATTTTGCACAGATCATGACTTCATAATCTTGAAGTTGTTGCTTAATCCACAACATCTGTGTACAGCAGCCACGTATTCAACTTCTATTTTGGACATTGCTACGGAGTGTTGCTTCTTGTTGAACCATCTTATCAGCTTGTGTTGGGAATTATTTGCAAATTCCTCCCTTAGATCAATATTGTAAAAGGTTTTGTTGAATCAAAGCCTTAGTAGATTGGTCGATCATTGCTGAATTCTAGCATAGTCTAGCAACTCCTATGTAATGTCCTGTTTAGGAAAAATATCGAGTTGTAATAGATTAGGAAGTGCTTGAGAAGATTGATGAAGGATTCAGCAAAAGGAACGAAGAAAATTAAGTCAAGCAACTTCGAGATGATAGAAGAGTTCTCAGCAGATGGTAGCTGCTAGAGAAATCAGCAGACATGGATGACTGCTAAGATGTTAGCAGTCAAGTGCTAAGAAGAATGATTGCTAAGGTGTTAGCAATCATATGCTAAGGAAGAGACTGCTAGTCAGAAGCAAAAATAGCAGAATGCTAAGGAAGATAGCATTCGCTAGCATACAAGCAGATTGCTAAGGAATAGCAATCAACAGTCAAGACCTATATGCTGAAATACGCATCTGTTGAAGGAGTCAGCAGATCGAAGAGCGGATTGCTAGAAGAAGCGTGCAATCAAGAAGTTTAAATCTGAGAAACACACGAACGGAGAATTGTCCTCAACAATTTTCCGTTCGTGTGTTCTGCTCAATTCTTTTTTTTTCAGGCCAACATATTTGCCTATCTTTTCATCATTTTATTAAGGTAAAGGGCCTAAGTAAAGACACTTCGAATAGAAATGGTACCTTCCCCAAACTTTGAACATAACATTTTCCTCAATGTTAAAAGAGAACTAAGTCGGAGCAATCCTCTAGACTAGGACATGTATGGGATTTGGCTTAACATAAAGCAGGTGTAAGCAATAAAAAGGCTCAAGCTCAAAATCTAGGTGCAAAGGAATATTTAATGTAAACAAGGAAACATCTGAAGGCACAAAGATCAAGCAACTGCCTTAATCATCTCTAAATGGGATGTTTATTCCTATTTTGTCTTGACCAAGATTGAACTTAGGGTAGATGACATTTCACAATCTGAAATTCATGATGTAGTACCAACTAAGCTCAAGCATATGTCCAGCATATCAGGTTTTCAAAAACAACGGCAAATGCAAACTGTGTCTCGCAGACCAAATTTTCATGTACAGAGCTCAACACCGAAAGTGAATGAGGATCGACTTTCAACAATCTAGATCAACACCAAACATGCTCGGGGAAGAATGATAAAAATTGAGACATCATAGGGCAAAAGGAGATCAAACTACTAGACTCAGAACTATTATTATAATAACCCAAACTAACTTCATGCTTTAACATGAGACGAGCATGAAGTTCAAACATCGATTAACAAAAACTAAAAACCCAAATCATAAAAAAAGACATAACATAAACTAAATTAGAAATTGTTTTTGCAGAATCTTAAAGAGTTCATAAAGGACCCTATTCATCAAGCAGAACCATAAGCAGATTTCTTCACCCTCACACGGCCACCCTTCATCTTCAGCAACTTGGTGGTTTGAGCCTTCACTTTTAGCAGCACCTTGTGCATGAGCTTGAATCCCTTCAATAGCTTTGCTTGCTTCGCTTTGATCAGTAGCATCTCACTCTGCAGGGTCTCCAGCGCGTCACCATCCACAGCAGGTGTTTCCCCTTGAGCTCGAGCTTGCGCTTGCGCATGGCGCTTTGTAAGATATTGAATGTTGAAGTAGCTCTTCAAAATACTCCTTGGCTCATCAGAATGAAAGGGGACTCCTGCTTGCTTTAAGAGTTCCGAAATCAGCGAAGGACAGAAAAGCGGTCCAGCCCTTTTAGAAGCTTGAACAGCTATTGAGTCGATGATGAATGGCGCAATATCAATTGGGTCGCCTTTCACAATTGCAGCCGCCATCAGGATTCGATCTTGGCCCACTAAGGTGTTATGAGTGGTGGAGCTGATTCTGTTCCGCAGGAAATGGATCCAAGTGTTGGCTTCAGTGGTCAGAAAGCTAGCTAGAGCAGAGAGGTTGTCCTTTGTTTCATCAACCCACTGCGCTCCTAGAACAGACACAATGCTTAAAGCTTCGTCGAGCTGCTCCTTTGTTGCAGAATTCAGCAAGTCTATGAAGGTGTCCGGTTGAGGTGGGTGCGTGTCGTAAACTGCGTGAATAGTTTTCGGATTCAGAACCACTTCCTTTCCTCTGACTATTGCCCTAAGCTCATAATCTACACCCGTAGATTGTTCACAGTTGGCATAGAACTCCCTGACCAGGGCAATGACATGCGCGGGCTACATAACCACAAAAGGTTCCCACCCTTGACTTTCAACACTTTGAAGAATCCCTTCCGGAAACTTGGAAAGATCCTTGAATCCTCTCTCGAGAATAAATTTGCGACTAGCCAGAGCTTGCATCCTTTCCTTATGTAACTTCGATGAAAACTTTGGAATTCTATCAATTTCTTCGGTCGACAACTCCACCACTTTTGCCTTTCCACGCTTGATTTCCCTCTTCTTTGACTTGTCCGATTGCTTCTTTGAACTCTCTCCTATTTCTTTGACTGCCACCACCTTTACTCGTTTTCTTGTTTCCTGATTTCTCAAAATTCCCTTAGCATCTTCCACATTCTCGGTTTGCTTCCTCTTTCTTGTTGTAGTGTTTTTCTTGGGCACAGCCTTCTCTCCTTTGGTAGTAGTTGGCTGCTCATCAGACTTGGCTGCATGTTTGCCAGATGTTGTAGCATCGGCTGCTTCAGATCCCTTCTTGCTTCCAGAATCTCCTTTCTCTTCAACAAGGGTATCCTCATTCACTACTTCTTTCTCTTTTGTAGAGGACTGGTGTTGATCCTTCAAACCTTCTTGAGCGTCAGGTTCATTCTCTGGTTCAGGCTCTTCAGACTGGCCTTTTTCGGTCTCCTCAGCACTCTCATTTTCTTCCTCTGGTTGTTCAGCAACTTGCTCTGCTTCAGGCTCCTCAGACAGGCCTTTCGCACTTCCCTCAGCACCTGAATCAGCATCTTCAAATTGCTCAGACTCTCCTTCAGTAACAGCTTCCTTCTCCTTTGGAGTTCCAGGGTCAACTTTGGACGTGGCCGCCTCAACTAAATCCATTAGACTCCCCTTCTTGGGCTTGGAGCTCGCAGTTTTAGGTTTCTTTGCTGGTTCATCCGGGATCTCCACCGGGTTTTCCGCACTTGTGGGAGGTAACTTGGCATTCCTCTGGGCCATAATCGAAATAGCAGCCCTACTCGATCTCCTCAACTTCTGAGCAGGTTCTGGCCTCTTTGTTTTTGAAGTAGCCTTGGGTTTCGGTGAAGTTGGGCTAGCTTTCTCCGGTGTAGCCTCAGGAGATTCGATGTCCATTCCCGGTCGCTTCTTTCCGCGCTGTTTCACCCTCATATCAAAATCAGCATAAAAGTTCAATTCAGAAACCAAAACATAAACTAACTGCAGTAAGATCATGCGCCCCACAAAATTTTAGCATTCGATTGCTTTAGGCTTTCTTCAACACATTAACTATCTACCCCCAAACTTTGGGTTCGCGCAAAGTTTCTCACCACGAATTGAGCACAAGTTCAAAATTACAATTTGGTGTAAGCCCTAACGCAGAACTTGTCAGAATTCCCATGTCAGAACTACTGCATACGACTCGCAATGATCACAAAAACCAAAACAAGTTTTCTAATCAACAATTAAGTCCACGAGTTTAAGAATCCTGCGTACAGCAATTTTAACCATGCCCAAAACAATAGTTCAGCAAGAAACTACAGCAACACAGACATACCCGACATTCTAATTCGCGAAAGTAACAGAGAAAGAAGAACAACCGAACACAAGAGAAAATAAGAACAACTAGAAGCAAGAGAGGGAAGGGAGTGAGGAATTTGTACCTGTTGTTCGACAACAACTCTAATTTATGCACAAGATTTTCCAAATTCTTTTTGCCCGAATGCTAAAGAAGGGATAGATTTTTGATGATTTCTACGGTATGTACATCATATAAATACACCCACTTTAAGCATTAACCGGCACAAGAATCAAGGAAACTCTTCGATTTCCCTTGATTAGACACCTCCCTTATTTTCAAATTAAAAAAAGTAAGTTACCAAAATCGTCTCTCCTAGGTAACTGTTGCTCCCATTCTCTCTCCACTCAACGGCTATGTCAAACCCACGCTGACTCGTACGTAAAATTTTTAAAATCCCACTATTCTCTTTTTTTATATTAACCATAAAATAAATAAACTTGAAATAACTAATTATCAGATAAAACTCCTAATTTTCATTAAATACATAAATCTATTCTACCCGATACCAATGTTACTCACAGGCTGTAGCATTCGATTTTCCTAAAATTGAATCAAAGCAAACTTAAATTTAACTAGGCAAGAAATAAAATACAGTACTAAAATGAACATCCTAAGCCATCACCACATGCTTCATCTAATCCTCATGATAGCTTAGGTTACCTCGAGTTCTAAGGTTCCTGCACTTGAGTGGAAGCTTTCACCTTCTCCCAGCTTCCTCCATGGTATTGTTTCACCCTTTGTCCATTAACCTTGAAAGTACTTCCTGAGCTTTCATCCTTGAGATCCACGGCTCCATGAGGATAGACTTTAACCAAAGTGAACGGTCCCGACCACCAAGACTTAAGCTTGCCAAGAAACAACCTCAATCTGGCATTAAAAAGTAGGACTTGCTGTCCCTCTTCCAGCTTTCTGTCTACAATCTTGCTGTCATGCCATCTTTTCACTTTGTCCTTGTATATCTTGGCATTTTCATAGCTTTGCAGCCTCAGTTCTTCAAGTTCGTTAAGCTGCAACATTCTCTTTTCTCCACTTGCCTTAGGATCAAAATTCAGTTTCCTAGTGGCCCAATATGCTTTGTGCTCCATCTCTACAGGTAAGTGGCAGGCTTTCCCAAAAACAAGCATGTAGGGGGACATCCCTAAAGGTGTCTTGTAGGCTGTTCTGTAAGCCCATAAGGAATCATCCAAATGTTTGGACCAGTCCTTCCTTGTAGTGTTTACCACTTTTTCCAGCACGCTCTTCACTTCTCTGTTTGACAACTCAGCCAACCCATTGGTTTGCGGATGATAGGCAGTTGAAACCTTGTGATTGATGTTGTATTTTGCCAACAAAGCAGACAAGCTCTTATTGATAAAATGTGTACCCTCATCACTTATTATTGCCCTTGGAGTTCCAAACCTTGTGAAGATATTCTTGTGCAAAAATTTAATAACTGTGGCAGCATCATTGTGAGCACAAGCACAGGCCTCCACCCATCTAGACACATAGTCAACAGCTAGCAAAATATACTCATTCCCAAAAGACGATGGAATGGCCCCATGAAGTCCATTCCCCACACATCGAATAATTCTACTTCCACAATATTGTTCAGAGGCATAGCATTCTTGGCTGGTAAATTCCCCACTCTTTGACATATGTCACAGTTCTTTACAAACTCAAAGGCATCTTTGAAGATCCCTGACCAATAAAATCCCGATTGCAGCACTTTAGCTGCTGTCCTTTGTCCACCAAAATGTCCTCCATATGCTGAAGCATGGCATTCATTCAACACATTTGAGATCTTGTATTCTGGAACACACCTTCTGAAGATTTGATCAGGGCCCAACCTATACAAAGTGGGATCATCCCAATAATAAAACTTTGCATCATGTAGAAACCTTTTCAATTGTTGTCCATGCAAACTATAAGGTTTTCGGCCTGTAGCAAGGTAATTTGCAAAATCTGCATACCAAGGTGCATCCTCCTTGCATGCCATGAGCTGCTCATCCGGGAAATCATCATTGATTTGTGCTGTGTCATCCACCCCAAATGGGTTTTCCAGCCTTGACAGGTGATCAGCAACTTGATTTTATGTCCCTTTTCTATCTATGATTTCTAAATCAAACTCCTGTAGAAGAAGTATCCATCTGATGAGCCTTGGCTTTGCATCTTTCTTAGCCATTAAGTATTTGATTCCAGAGTGATCTGTAGACACAATCACCTTAGCTCCAACCAGATAGGATCTGAATTTATCAAAAGCAAACACTACTGCCAACAATTCTTTTTCTGTAGTAGTGTAATTCCTTTGTGCCCCATTCATTGTCTTACTTGCATAGTAAATGGATTTGAAAATTTTATCCTTTCTCTGTCCTAACACTGCTCCAACTGCATAATTACTTGCATCACACATTAGCTCAAAAGGTTCATCCCAGTTTGGTGGTTGCATTACAGGGGCTGTGATAAGTGCAGCTTTCAACTTAGTAAATGCCTTCATGCACTCACTACTGAAGTCAAACTTCCTGTCTTGTTCTAACAGTTCTGAAAGTGGCTCGGCTATCTTGGAAAAATCCTTGATAAACCTTCTATAGAAACCAGCATAGCCCAGAAAGCTTCTTACTGCTTTTACTGAACTTGGAATTGGCATCTTGTCAATAACTTCAATTTTTGCAAGGTCAACTTCAATGCCCTTGCTTGAAATCTTATGCCCTAGTACTACCCCCTGTTGCACCATGAAGCAGCATTTTTCCCAATTTAAGACCAGCTGTGACTTCTCACAAAGTTGCAAAACCTTTTCTAAATTTCCTAAACAAGTGTTAAAGTCTTTTCCAAAGACCGAGAAGTCGTCCATGAACACCTCTAACCCATTCTCAATCATTTCAGAAAAAATTGAGATCATGCAACGCTGGAAAGTTGCTGGAGCATTACAAAGGACGAATGACATCCTTCTAAATGCAAATATTCCATAAGGGCAGGTGAAGGTAGTTAAGCTCTGATGCTCTGGGGCTATTGCTATCTGATGGTAACCAGAATACCCATCTAAGAAGCAGTAATAATCCTGACCAGCCAATCTATCCAGCATTTGATCTACAAAGGGCAATGGAAAATGATCCTTTCTGGTGGCATCATTTAACTTCCTGTAGTCTATACAAATCCTCCACCTAGAGATTGTCCTTGTACCTATAATCTCATTCTTCTCATTCTGCACAACAGTAACCCCTCCTTTCTTGGGTACACACTGCACTGGACTCACCCATGAGCTGTGTGAAATAGGAAATATAATTCCTGCATCCAACCATTTGATTATCTCTTTCTTCACAACTTCCTTCATGTTGGGGTTGAGCCTTCTCTGTGGTTGCACTGAATTCTTACTCCCATCTTCTAGCAATATCTTATGCATACAAATTGTAGGGCTGATTCCCTTAATATCTGATATAGTCCATCCAATTGCCCATTTGTATTTCTTAAGCATATGCATCAACTTCTGTTCATCCTCCTCTTTCAAATTCAAAGCAATTATCACAGGTAAAGTGTCTGTTTCCCCCAAGTAAACATATTTCAGATGATTTGGCAAAGGCTTGAGTACTAGTTCAGGAGGTTCTTCAAGAGAAGACTTTGGTTCCTTTTGTTCCTTATTCATGAGATCCAGTGTTTCAAAGTTGGGTTTGTACCCCCCAAACTTTGCACCATGCTCTACCTATGCTACAACATTTTCATCGGACACTTCCTTATTTTCACATTCTTCATGCTGCAAATCTTCGATATGCTCCTCTATCACTGACTCCAATATTCCAATCGTGAAGCAATCTTCTGATTCATGTGGTAACTTCATAGTATTATACAAATTGAAAGTAGCGTGTTCTTCATGGACTCTCATGATCAACTCTCCATTTTCCACATCAATCAGTGTCCTGCCTGTGGCTAGAAAGGGTCTTCCCAGAATAATAGGCACTTCTCTGTCAGCTTCATAATCGAAAATAATAAAGTCTGTAGGGAAGATAAACTTATCCACTCTGACCAGTACATCTTCAATTTTTCCTTCTGGATGCACAATTGATCTGTCTGCAAGCTGCAAAGTGATGGTTGTTGGTCTTGCTCCTCCTATACCCAGCTTTTTATAAATTTATAGGGGCATTAAGTTCACACTGGCTCCCAAATCACAGAGTGCTCTTCCTACATCTCTTCCTCCAATTGAACAGGGAATGGTAAAACTCCCTGGGTCCTTTAGCTTTGTTGGGATCTGCTTCCTCAAAGGCCCACTGACTTCTTCAAACAAGGATACAGTCTCAAACTCCTTCAGTCTTTTCTTTTTAGTCAGAATGTCTTTCAGAAATTTAACATAAGTGGGCATTTGTTCCAATGCCTCCACCAAGGGCACATTGATGTGAATTTGCTTGAGCATATCCAAAAAAAAATTGAATTGCTCCTCTTCTTTTTGTTTCTTGAATCTAACAGGGAATGGTGGCTGAGGTGGAGTGTAGTCATCTTCCCCAGACTTCCTCTTGCTATTAAATACATTTCCCTCAGGTGCTTCAACCTGCTTTTCTTGAGTTATCAACTCTTCATTGACTGAGGGATAAACCTCCTTAATAGGAGCTTTCCCTTCTCTTTATATTCTAACTCCAGCTTGATCATCTTTTGTGGGAGGCTCGACATCTTTTTGTTGTACTTCAGTTGGTCTCTCTTCAATCTGCTTTCCACTCCTCAAGGTCACCACCTTACAATGCTCATTCCCCCCTTTCAGGTTCTCTGTATTGCTAGGTAAGCTTCCCTGTGGTCTATTCCTGATATCATTGGCTAGCTGACCCATTTGAACCTCCAGATTTCTCAAAGAGGAGGCTTGACTCTGTATCAAAGCATCCTGACTTTTCAGCCTCACTTCATTCTTAGCCATGAACTCTTTCATCATCTCTTCCATGGTTTTCTCGGGTTTTTGAGGTGGTGCCTCCAAACTCTGTTGTTGATTACTCTGCTTTTTGTTGTTCTGTTGTTGGTAATACTGCTGTTGATTATACCCTCCTTTGTTAAAATTGCCATGCAAGTCTCGTGCTCCAGCATTCTGATTTCCTTGCCCAGACCATGAAAAATTGGGATGGTTCCTCCATCCTGCATTGTAGGTATTAGAATAAGGATTATTGTTTCCCTGGTACTGTTGAGGTCTGTTTCCCATGTAACAAACAGATGCTAGGTTTGAAGGGCATTCCTCAAACTGATGACCTTCTCCACAGTCGACGCAACTGAAAACCATTGCAGACTCTGTTGGCATGGGAGGTAGCATGACCTGACTAGTGTTTTTCTCAATATTCTTCATGGTTGCTCCTAAGGCTTCCATTTATGCCGTGAGGGCCTTCATAGGATCAACTTCCAGAACCCCTGCAACTTTTGGAGTAGTAATAGCTATTGCCCTGGAATTAGCCCAGAGATAGTTGTTTGCAGCCACTTTATCCAGGATTTCACATGCTTCATTATATGTTTTATCCAATAAGGCTCCTCCCGCGGTGGCATAAATCATCATTCTTGAATTTCCAGTTAGCCCATTGTAAAAGATCTCTATCTGAATACCATAGGGTATCCCATGATTTGGACACCTTCTTAACAGTTCTTTATACCTTTCCCATGCATCGCTAACCGATTCATCATCTTGCCTAAAAGACATGATTGCATTCCTGCACCTAGCATTCCTGGTAGGAGGAAAGTACTTCATCAAGAAAGTCTCTGCTAGCTCATTCCAAGTTGTCACATATCCGGGTGTCAGATTGGTGAGCCAAGTCTTGGCACTATCCCTTAAGGAGAAAGGGAATAGGCGCATTCTCATAGCCTCAGGTGTCACTCCTTGCATCTTAAAATTATCACGGATTTCCAGAAAAGACCTCAGATGTAGATGTGGATCTTCTGTAGCTTGTCCACTAAACTGCCCTAGACTCTGCAACATCTGAAACATAACTGGTTTTAGCTCAAATTGTGGTGCCTGCACCTCAGGTCTTACCACCCCTGGATCAAAGTCAGTGAATTTTGGTGCCATTCATGTCCTGATTACTCTGTCTTTTTCATCAATATTTCTTTTCGGACCTGCGTCAGCTATTTTCTTAGTTTTCTGCTTCCTCCTGTTTCTCTTGAAAGTTCTCTCAATTTCTGGATCAAACAGAAATAGTTCTCGTACAATCTTGTCACTCATAAACTACTGACCCCCCTGCATTAAGAAAATGATTAGTTTCCAAAAGCATTCAGGTCAGATTATATACTATAATAATCAAGCAATTCAAAAGCATTCAGATTTAAATTTAATCACTCCCCGGCAATGGCGCCAAAAACTTGTTGCGTACTATAGTGTACCTATAGAACCAATGCGCAAGTATACGCAATCTACAAGTAATACAGTCAAGTGAGACCAGATATTGTACCCAAGGGAGTGAGTTTTAAATCGTGCACTAAGGATTGCTTGTAAACAAAGGGAGGTTTAAGACTAACTTCTACTCAAAACATAAATATGCATAAATTATAATTCCAAACAAGACTAAAATCAGTAATACTTCCTCGTTCCACAGAATAAACATATAGCATATAAACTGATTCACAAATAATAAAAGGGCACACTCAGGTTATGGAATACAATCTACCGTTACTATCTTATATGCTAGAGTTTATGTCTCGCATGCATCTGAACCTTAGAACCTTTCTTAATCTGCCAAGCAAATTGTCGTTCTACTAGATCTACACTATCCTACTGGGAATCATATGCATATGCACACCACAGTGTTCTAGTGATGAAACCAATAAATCCAGTCCTCTCAAGTTGTATTATCTCATATGCCTATGGGATTAACACAATTGTCTGAGGTCTCCTCGGCCTATTTTACCTTTCGGTCTCCATAGGTGATATGTTTCTATCCACTGTTGTGCTCAAGAAATGAGTATAAACAAGATCGAAGATAAGTTCAGTCATGCAAAACATGGTTCTAACATATAATCATGCGAAAGTGAATTGTTCCACAACCCAAGTGTTAAATAGAGTTAGCTCATACTTGCAAAAGAAATAAAATGAAATAGAAGATCATTCATCATCAAATACAACTCAAAATCTAAAAGCAAACTATCGATGATGATCTCTCTATCTTCAATAGCTTCTTCTCCAAGCTTGTTGCTCAACCTCCTGCTCCTCGTGCTCTCTCCGTTCGTGTGTTCTGTGTAAAAATTGTCTTATCCGATTCCCCCCTTTCAAAATGTACTCCCCCTTGTTGATATTTTCGCATCTCCTTCCAACATTGTTGATCTCTTTCTTTTCTCTAGGATGCATCCACGTGTAGAAGTGTCATTGTTCTTCTCAGACAAAGGTTCGGCTCCCATTGCGAGACCTGTCCTCCCAGCAGACAAGACCAAAAAGGGACTTTATCTTTGTCTTCAAATGGTCCCGGAGAGAGAAAATCCTCTTCTTTCTATCCATGCATCTCCCATGCTCAAGCATAACATCTGACCAACATGCGGCAGGGAAGCTCTAGCATTCTGAACCTGATCAAAACCTCACCAAAAAGCTTGCAAAAACTTATTAATACTTGCATTAGTTAAAATAACATGATCTATTTGCAAAGATGTAAAAATAACCAAAAAGGACTTTGATTACTGACAATCTTATTCGAAACAACACCTAAAGTTCACACGAAGGGATCAAAAGATAACTCTTTATGAGAGTTATCAAATAGCAATCAGCAATCAAGACCTATATGCTGAAATGCGCATCTGCTAAAGGAGTCAGCAGATCGAAGAGCGGATTGCTAGAAGAAGCGTAACAATCAAGAAGTTTAGCAGATTGTTTCCAACATTCTCCGAGAATGCTAAAGCAAGGAAGATATCTAGCAACGATCTCTAAATACTACTGTTCTGACAAAGGTACAGTGAAAAGACAAAAGCCTTACCCGAAGTAGGTCGGAAGGTACTGTACGATGCTGGAAAGGACGGAAAAAGCAGAAGCTATTTTGGACAAGAAGAACCATTGTGTCTAACGGGTCTGGAGATTCAAAGTTTGAATCTCCAGATATAAAAGACGAAGTCCAAACCAGAGAGACAACTACTGTTTCCATTACTCGCGAACTAAGGAACCTCAACCACATCTGAAAAGGCATTTATAGTGAGATTCCTTTGACAAAACGAAAAGTGAGAAAGTAGTCAGTTAAGAGCACGAGACTTAAAGCATTCAAAGATCTCAACAACCATAGTGTCCCCCACTTGAAGATCTGACACTATATTCAATAGATTCCTTGACTTTGCTCAAGAATCTTCAATCATTGGGATACCTTCCAATCATAGGAAGCATCCAGCAGTCACATCTCTGAAAAGAGATTGACTCTCATGGGCAAAAGCCGCGAAACTATAAAAAGTTCGGAGAGAACTATAAAATCTCCATTACAGCGAAGGACAAGTTTTACGAAGGTGCGCCCTTGACTTGGCCGGAGCTGCAGACTAGAAGATTGAAGCATCGGAGGATAGCTTTGTAGTGGCTAGGTCGAAGGTTCACTACCTACTACAAGTGTTCGGCAAATCCTTGTATTTTAATATATTTTTAGTGAATTCTTAGTGATACGGCTAAGGAGTGGACGCAGATCTATTGGATCGAACCACTATAAATACTGTGTGTTCTTTACTGTTTTATTACTTACTGTTTGTGTGGTGATTTGAAACCTAGCAACGATAGTTGCTAGAGTATTTGATTGAAAGAAACGCTAATCTCAACCTCGAGCTAAGATTTTTTAAGAACTTAAGTGCAAGATAATCTTTAAACTTCTGCTGCATTCGTGTGTGTTAGTTTCTTGCTATTCACCACGATGACTCTGATCTGGGACTATATTGGAAAAGCTAGTAGATCAAATCTGTGGCCCTAGATGCATGCTAGGACAATGCTACAACATTTCATACAGCAAGAGTAGTTAGCAACCTGAGTTGTTTCTGCAATAGAATCAACTCCAAACCAAATTGATTTAAACCCCTGTTGCATGTTAATGTGTGCACAATTCTACACAAAAGGCATTCCATGTGGGATTTGACTCTAGCTTACTCCTAGATACTACGTGACAGTGTACACTTGCACTTTGTTGCACATTTTGCACAGATCATGACTTCATAATCTTGAAGTTGTTGCTTAATCCACAACATCTGTGTACAGCAGCCACGTATTCAGCTTCTATTTTGGACGTTGCTACGGAGTGTTGCTTCTTGTTGAACTAGCTTATCAGCTTGTGTCCAAGGAACTGGCATATCCCACTCGTACTTTTCCGATCAATTTGGCATCCTCTGAAGTCGGAGTTTGAATATCCAAAGAGTGTAAGATAATCTGCTCTTGGATACCAAATTCCTAAGGACTTTGTCCCTTTCAGATATCTGACAATCCTTCTTTGGATTTGCTTGATATCTAGCACATACGCCTACAACATACGAAATATCTAGCCTGGTGGCCGTTAGGTATAATAATGAACCAATAATACCTCTATATGTTGTTGGATCCACGGATTCGCCTTATTCGTCCATTGAGATTTAACATGATGTGCTCATAGGAATCTGTAAGGTCTTTGTCTTTTCTGGACAGAATTTGCTGATGAGATCCTTTGTGTACTTCTTATGATGCATGAAGATCTCATCGCTAGATTGCTGAACTTTTAGGCCTAAGAAATATGACATCTTCCCCATCATGCTCATCTGAAAGTTAGTCTACATAAGCTGAGCAAATTTTTCGCATAGGGTTAGATTCTTAGATCCAAAGATAATATCATCCACATAGATTTAGACGAGCAATATGTCTTCAGCATCCTTGATCAAGCAGAGTGTTCGATCGATCTTCCCCTTCCTGAATCCATTCTTCAGCAAAAATTGTGATAGCATTTGGTACCAAGCTCTTGGGGCTTGCTTCAGACCATTCATGGTTTTCCTTAACTTGTACACCTTGTTTCCATGTTCAAAGCTTGTAGGTTGCTCCACATAGACTTCCTCCTTTAATTCATCATTTAGGAACGCACTCTTGACATCTATCTGAAATACAGTGAAACCATGATGAGCAGCATATGCAAGGAATACCCTAATTGCTTCTAGTCGAGCTACTGGAGCAAAAGTTATGTCGAAGTTGATTCCTTCGCATTGGGCGTATCCTTTAGCTACAAGTCTTGCTTTGTTGCGCACGACAAGTCCATTTTCATCACGCTTGTCCTTGAATACCCATTTGGTGCCTATCACCGATTGATGCGTTGGTCGATCCACGAGATCTCGTACATGATTCTGCATAAATTCTGACAATTCTTCTTGCATCGCATTGATCCAATCGGCAGATTTAAGTGCATCAGCAATTTTGATTGGCTCCTCCTGAGATATGTAGCAGGCTAGCATTGAGCTGTGTCTGGTTCGAATTGGATCGGCAAGATCTCCTAATATAGCTTCTGAAGGATGATCTCTCAGCGGCCACTTTGGTCTTTACAGCTCTGTGACTGGAATGGTTTGACTACTGGATGCTCCAATTTGGTTTTCTGAAACAGGCACGTCAACAAGTTGTAGGTTATTCAGACTTTCAACCACACTTGCTAGGTTCGCATCTGCTGAATAGTTGTCTGCTAATGATTCGTCTGATGGATTTGTACTTACTGGAGTAATACACCTTCCGTCAGCATTCCGCTCCTGGTCCTTTTCAGCAGTGCTATCTTCAGCAGTCCTCTCGTTATTCCAAGGGTTCTTAGCAACGTCTTTGATTTGCTGAATGATTTCTCCTTCTTGAGTTCCCCCTTGACATGTGATCTCCTTGAGAGGATTTAGTGTGGCCTCAACATTACCAGTTGCATCACTGGCCATTTCGGTTGTTTGCTGATCAGCCGAGGTCTGTAGCGTAGATGTGGATTCACTCATAAACCTAGTCGGAGCAATCAGTTCAGCTTCGGAAGTATTCGAGCCCGATTATCCATTGACATCATTGGTTTCATGATTCACATCTCTTAGGTCTCTCATGGTCCTGCGCACTAAAGTAGTTTCATAAAAAAAACATTACATGTTATTTCCACAAGTTTGGTGGTCTTGTTAAGCACTCTGTGAGAAGGATGTCCATATCCTAGGAACACCCCTTCATCAGCTTTGGGAGAGAAAGTACTTAACTTTGACTTTCCATTATTATGGATATAACATGGTGAACCAAAAGCACGAAGATGAGCTAAGGAAGGCTTACAACCATGATAGATTTCGTAGGGAGTCTTGTTGAATCTGTGATTCAGACCACTTCGATTCTGTATATAGCATGCATTCGTAACGGCTTCTCCCCAATATCTTTGACCTAGATTTGTATCGGCAAGCATTGTTCGCACGACCTCCTTTGGAGTCTTGTTTCTCCGTTCTGCCAAGCCATTTTGTTGAGGTGTTCTTGCAGTGGACCTTTCATGTCCTATCCCAGCGTCGACGCATAAATCCATTATTGCTCGTTACCAAATTTTTTACCATTATTGGATCTTATCCTCTTCACTGTTAGCTCTTTGTCATTTTGTACTCAAAGTATCAGCTCCGGTAGGATTATCTTGACCTTATCCTTACCTTTGAGCAGTCTCACCCACGTGTACCTAGAATAATCATCAATAACAACTAATGTGTAATGTTTGTTATCTACAGTGGGTGGACTCACGGGGCCGAATAAATCCATGTGCAGCAGCTCAAGGATTCTGTTTGATGTGGCCTTTTTTTAGTTAGATCTAAAGGACGCCTTGGCTTGTTTCTCTTGTTGGCAAGTTATGCATACTCCTTCCTTCTTGAAGGTTTCTTTGGGCAGTCCTGTGACAATGTTATTTTTAGCTATATAATTGATAGTTTTAAAGTTTAAGTGCATTAACCTTTTGTGTCATAGCCAGTTGGTTTCTTCCTTGTTGAATGCGATGAAGCATGAAGCTTGCTGACCGCTTTCCCAATCCACAACATAGAGTACTCCTTTTCTGATTCCTTTAATCTTTACTTCTCCAATGGTTTTGTCAGCAATCTCGCAACCTGTATCAAAGAAGGAAACAATATATTCATTTTCACTTAGCTGACTGATGCTCAGTAGATTGTGCTTGAGGTTGTCGACAAGGGCCACATTGATGATGCACATTCCATTTTGCTCGATGCACCCTCTCCCGATTACTCTAGCCTTTGAGTTGTCACCGAAGAAAACTAAAGGTCCTCTTATCTTCTGAAGATCTATAAAGATGTCTTCGTCTCATGTCATGTGACCTGAGCATCCGCTGTCCAGGATCCACTCTTTTAATTTTTTTAATGTTCTTCATGCTGGACCTTGTTCCTGTAAAATAAATTAATTAATTTTTAGGTACCCGATCAACTGCGGGTCCTGCAGGATTAGTTCTCTGGATTGGCCCCTTAGGAATCCGGACTTTTGTGATCTTGGCGGTTTTCTTGTCATCACGTTTCACTACCTTTCCCTTCCTATTGGAGTAATGCAATAAATCAGCTTGAAAATGTGTAGTGGTGTGTTGAGTCTTCATAGTCTTTTGGAAATGAATTGGTTTAGACTCTGGCCTCAAGTAGGTGTTCCTCCTACTTGGATTGTAAGTTGGCTTTCTTACAATCTTAGCAGATTGCTTAGCCTTGCTAGGTTGTGTATGAACCTTCCTAGCAGATGGAATAGTCTGTTGGGTTACGTATGTTGACTTTGCTTACTTCCTCTCAGCAGATGCACCTTTCAGTCTCTGTTGAGCGGTCAGCGGGGGATTCGTAGTTTGCCAGCATTTTTGCTGAGCAACTCTTGCTGATCTAGCATTGTCCCCTTTGTCTTGCCTAGCAATCTGCTGAACCTTTCCGGTTGTTGGGACAAAGAATATTTTCTTTGATCGAACAGATTCAGCATTGCTGGATTCGCCTTTTACAAAACCTATTCCAGCAAAGTCATTCGTGCTCCTTTGAACACTTCAAATTTCATCTAAGTCTCTCGTGCTTTTAGAAAATCTATATTGACAAGGATTCTGCACAAAGTTTTTGCTTTTCAAAACTTCATTCTCTTGTTTTAAACAGTCAAAATTTTTACATACAGAGGAGAATTCAGTTTTGAGTTTTGAAAGTTCTTCGTCTGCTGGCCTAGATTTTTCAATTTCACTGGTCAAAATAGAAAGATGAGATTTCAGTGAGGAATTTTCTTTTATTAAAACATCTTTCAATGCATGAAATTTTGAAAATTCTTTTAGGAGAAGTTCTACAGTTATATCTCCTGATTTCGAAAAACATGAATCAACGGTATCATGCAAACTTTTTGAAGTAGAAGCAGCAGACATAACAGAATTTGTTACCTGATTTCTCGTGACAGCTAGGGTTGATTTTGCTACCAGCTCTTCATCAACATTGGCATCTTCATTGATGAAGGCCATAAATACTATGAGAACATCCTCTTCATCTTCTGAGGAGTAGCTTTCATCGTTGTGATCTGGGATGTCTAGTATTTTTGTCCTGATCAGTAGGGCTTTGGCGACGGCCTTTGACGTGCATTTTTCAAAGAGCTTCCTTAATCGCTCATTTTCTTCCAGATCTACTCGAGGACACTCGAACTTTAGATGTTTGGGGAAGTTGCACTCATAGCAGGTTCTCGGCGTCTTCTTGGCAGTCCGATTGTCTGCTAGCTGACTCTGCCGAGGTTCCTCCTTTTTGCCTTTGGCCTTCAGCAGTAGCTTCTGTAGTCTCTTCATCTACTCCTACAGCTCGCTGACTGAGCATTCTGTTTCTTTAGCTTAACATTCGCTGGTTGATGCGATCTCCTTTGCTGGGCTGGATTGAGTTGGACGGTCTGAGTGGAACAACTTCTTGGTTTTCCACTTCTATATGTCTCTCTTCACGAAAAATGTTGCATCCTCGGGATGATCTTCAATAGATACTGCAGCTCGTACAACTTCATTTTTGTTGATCTGCATGATATTCCATTCATGAGCATGAAGCTGAGCAAACACCTCTTTGGTGCTCACAGTTGATAGATCTTTCTCCTTGAGGCTCGTCATTTTAACAAATCAGTCCTCTTTCGGCATTTTTGACAAAATCTTTGAATTTATGTCGGGAAGCTCGTACGTTCTTCCCAACTTCTTCAATTCGGCTATAATGGAGTTAAATCTAACTTCCATTTCTTTGATTGTTTCTCCTGGAAGCTTCTGGAATGACTCATATATGTCTACGTATTGTTGCAGCTTGTTCCTTTTCATCTGATCAGTCTCTTTGCTCAATGTGCCAAGGAAATCCCACATTTCTTTGGCATTCTTGTATTCCAGGGCTTCAACCATCAGAGGTCCTGATAGAGAATTTAAGATCAAATCCACGGCCACGTAGTCCAGTTGAGCATGAACTCGGACTTCCGGAGTCCACTCCTCGTACAGCTTGTCCACCATCTCTTCTGGTCTTTAAACGTCTTCGCTGATTCTAGTTTTCACCTTTAAAATCTTGATGGGTCCTTGCTCGATCACCTACCCCATTTCTGGATGTATATTCTTTAGTGTGATCATCGACCTCTTTCTCCAGGTGGTGTAGGTTTCTGGAGAGAACCTTCCCAACTTCGCATTGTTAGCCATTGTCTTTATCCTGAGCTTAACACAGAAACACAAAAAAAATATGCAAAGAAAAATGGATTTGATCTTAAGCGACTCAGAAGCAACTAGTCTGTAAAGACCAACCGCTCTGATACCACTTGTTGGTCCCGATCAGAGTATCTATAGTTGCAGCAAAATATTTAATAATGTCTTGCACTTATATTGCTAAGGTCACGACTTACCAAGTGTTTATCAAATGTGTTTAAGCTCGAGTATTCGTTAGGTTTATTTCAAGTTATACTTCAACACTTGATGTGTCGAGTTTCAAAATACACAATACGTACTGAAATAAAAACAGTAAATGAACACGAGATTTATTTTGGTTCGAACAACTGTTCTACGTCCAATCTTCAGTCCTCCTGACTGAAAATTCACTATGATTGATTACAAGGTCAGGCTTGATCTCTAACGTTGAGCAGCTTCTCCGTCTGGTCAACGCATGCCTTCAAGCACCTCGGTCATCAATCTTCACTTTGACACTCCTTAGAGTGAGGACAAACCTCCCTTCTCCTCGGACGTCGACCTTAGGAGTTTTATAGTTCTTCCCAGAACCTTTCCTTTGTTTGGCAATAGCCCATGATAATCACTCTTGCAGAGCAAGGTGATTGCTAGATTCTTTCTAGGATAGAAAGAATCCCAAAGTTAACCTTAGAAGAAACTTCAAAGGTCTTGAGCTTTAAATTTGAAAGCTTATGCAATGCCTAGATCAAATGTATGCTCGGATGCGAGTTCGCGTGAGATTGAGAGTATTATGATCTTTCTAATTTCTCTGTAGTAGATTTTTCGCGAACCTCTCTATCTCTTTGCGATATCACCTATTTATAGGTGTAGATTCAAATGGTTGTTTGAATTTTATCCATTAGACACAAAGTGTGCTCACCAATATCCGTCCTTCTTTTCCTACGAAGCATAGAGACTCTTCAGGTCTCCTTCATCTCTGATTGACATTCTCCTTATCTTAACCGTCTTTGTCAGAACGAATCTTTGAATTTGATTCTAGAAACTTTCCTGTTGCCTGTTGATTATCCTTCTCGCTGATTCGTAGGATTTCTTTGTGATTTGGATCCTTCTGTTTCACGACTTTGTTTGTATGTCGATTGTTGTCATATGTTTGTTGGCAGTTAGTCATCTGCTGGTATCTCAGCAGTCCTGCTGAGATTCAGCAACGTGCTTGCTTCACTCCTTCAACATTCTTCAAGTGTTTTCTAGCATTTCATTGTGTGCTAGCGTCTTCAGCAATCTTCTTATATGCTGACTCCTTCAGCATTCTTCGATCCTTTATTCTAGTTATATTAAAACTCGAATAAGTGTAACCTATGCAGGACTTTTTACAATTTAACTCGATTCTAAGTTGCTAGAAACTAGACTTATTGAGCTTTGATGCACCAAAACCAGAATACATACAATTGAGATCAGGGGGTTATAATATTCCTAACAAGTATTCATACCTAATTGTTGTTTTGATATGTTAAAAGTTTGTATAAGAATCACCAAGTTATGAGTGTATCTAGATTAGCTTAGTTCATGTAAACTTGTAAAGTCCTGTTAGGATATATCGAGTTGTAACATAACTGACGAAGCTGATCAAGATAAATTAAGTGGAAATAAAAAGGCCCAGTTTGTATCATGCAGAGTAAGGAGAGACCAGCTACCAGTTTGGAGCTGATGACTCAGAGAAATTGACAGAAGACACCAGCCTGGATCACCTCCAGTTTACAAAGTCAGTTCTTACTCGCACGAAGAGACAAATAGAACAAGTCAGAGGAATCACCGAAGATCAATCTTTAAGAATGGAGACTCATTATAGACTAAAGAAGCACTAACAAGTTCAGATTCCTCAAACTAGTAGAGCCATTCTGACACAAAAGTAGAATGTCGACATTCTGTATCAAAAAAGGATGAAGTAGGTGCTGAACCGCAGGAAAAGTGCCCTCCTCCCTTCAGAAAAAAAAAGAGATGCATCGGATTGGACGATCTCAAATGTCTCTAAACGACTACAATTTGAATTACTCATACTTCATCTATAAATACACGAAGTACACAAAGTAATCAAATATAGAAACGAGAAAAAGAATTGATACTCGGCTCAAGTAATAACTCGACCGTTTCTATCATCTAGGCTATCTCTCAGCCTTCCGTGTGTCATTTATTGAACATGAGACTCACAACTTTTCAGCTCGATGTATTTCAATGATGTTCTTCCTCTCCTAGAAAGAACACAACAGTCACTGCAGATCTCCAGTAGTGATTCTTACGAGCGTCCAGCCAAATAGTTCGATAATTCAGGAGAACTATAAAGCTCTCAACTCCGGAGCTGAAAGAGGTTGTGTGGTGTGCCCACACTCCAAATATGTGAAGCAAAAGGGACCAGAGGTCTGGACGAGTGAGCTAGTGGAATGATAGACACTGCATCTACTAGCTAGCGATAGATCGTAAGACCCATTATAACTGAAGTTTAGTGAATTTCCAGACCAAGTTTTGAAGAGAGGACGTAGGACTCTGGGCTGCGAACCTCTATAAGTTCCTTGTTTTTACTGTTTTCTTACATTTCTGCAAGGTTTTTAAAACTCAACACATTTTAGTGTTGTAGTATATTCGAACATAACAATTAACTCAATGCTCGTAGGCAAAGTATTTTCTTACATTTCTGCAAGGTTTTTAAAACTCAACACATTTTAGTGTTGTAGTATATTCGAACATAACAATTAACTCAATGCTCGTAGGCAAAGTATTTTCAGAAACACAAACTGGTCAAGAACCACCAGTTTAAGAGTGCACGTTTAGATCTTAAAAATTCCGCTGCACACTACATATACTCTGATCTTAAAAGAGAAAAAATGTGTCTACTTTATTGGTCAAAAATAAAATAAAAATTTGATAAAAACAAGAAAAATAAGTGGTTGGGTCTCGCTGCTGTGAGACCACGGTCGGTTGCCTAAATTGAAGACATAATTTACTATTATTAT
Organism: Plectranthus barbatus; assembly: GCA_026898455.1. Classification (NCBI taxonomy): domain Eukaryota; kingdom Viridiplantae; phylum Streptophyta; class Magnoliopsida; order Lamiales; family Lamiaceae; genus Plectranthus; species Plectranthus barbatus. The sequence continues at coordinate 108,980 of JAPKLW010002181.1, forward strand.
TAATTTTGATGATGTGGAGGACGATCACAATTTTTATGGTCGCCATTGATGATGGTTTAAGCCTAACTGGCCGCCAGCTTACTTACATAATATTTTATATTATTAAAAAAATTATAATTTAATATTAAATACTAAACTTGTATTTTAATAAAATCTTAATATTTGTACTAGTAATTGATATTCAATGCACAAATATTATTCCATTACTAAAGATTGAATATAATATTTTACTTGTGTCTTCCAATAATATCTTATAACTTCAATTAATAGACTCTTTTGTTAGAAGTTCATATTATGTTATTATGTATTCATAAAAAACTTGTTATTTTAGTTATTAAGATGGAATTATTTTAATTATAAAAAATATTGTGTAAATTTATTTGTATAAATCAAATAAAAATAAACAACAAGACTTTTAATATGCATTCATAAAAACTTGT
>JAPKLW010002182.1:0-11036 GCA_026898455.1 Plectranthus barbatus
GGAAACGGGCCTGCTGATGACCGTCGATCCCCGCTTGCTAAGCGTCAATCCTAGTCGTCTGATCTTGCATGGACTTGGGTATAAATACCCGATGCCTTTCGTCGGATTAACCTTTTACGATCCTTCAAATTTCAGAACCCTAAATCTGTTCATATCTCTTCATCTTCCTTGAGATTTTTTTTCTGAAATTATGGCTTCATCTTCCCGACAACCAGCTGATAACACACCATCTACATCTTCTTCGTCTGGTTCACCAGACTTACCTATTGCAGAAGCCCACATGCCGACTTATACTGGCATCGTAAAAATTGAAGATATTGATTACACCCTCCCATTCGCTCGACTGGTTCAGTTGAACAAGCCGGCGACCAGGGCTCAGCTCTCGAACGCGCAACTCAGGGCAGCGCAAATTCAGAAAGAGAAAATTCTGAACGAGAAGCTGGCGCGCAAGAATTATGGAGAGGAGCTGATGGAGATGATCGACCGGGAAGGCCTTCGACAGTATCTGACGGCGAGGCCCGAGACCTTCCATCCGCACATGGTAGCCGAGTTTTACGCTCGGGCCGTGGTTGCTGACGACAGGAGGTCGTTCACTACATCGGTGTTCGGCCACCTGATCACCGTCACCGCCGAATACCTCGCCAATCTCTTCGGCTTGAGGAATGAAGGAGAGGAGGTAGCCACGTATCATCAGGATGATACGGTGGAGTTCCGAAGGAGATGGGCACAATGGAAGAGGGCCGAAGTCACCGTCTTCCGGACTGGCATGAGGAAGTCCGAAATGGAGGACTACTGGCAGATGGTATGCGACATCGTTGTCAGAATGTTGCAGTGCGAAGTCGGATCCTACGCCGAGCTGAGTCTGCGCAAGTTTTCAGTGATGTGCGCGCTGGTCGATGGGATTGAGGGCAACTGGGCCGAGTTCTTCTTCGGCCGGTTGCTGGAGAATGTAGCCAGGAACGTCAATGTTCCGATTGACGGCAGTTTTGCTCACGCCGTATCTTTCGGGCTGAGAATCAGCCACATCCTGGAGATGGAGTTGGGTGATGGCGTGGACCAGGGGGAACAGCTGGTGGGCTCCGATTACATTCCAGCCACCAAGGAGAAGGTGAAGCTGCCTCGCCCTGACTACCATAAGCCGCGAAGGCTGAGGGGAAAGTCAGCAGTGGATCCAGCTGAGGTCGTTTCAGAGGAGGACTCAGAAGACCTAGGAGAGCAAGTGCCAGCTGTGGCTCTCCCGCTGACAGCTGAGGCAAGGGCTCAGCTGAAGAGGAAGCTGGAGATGGAGTCTCTCTTCGAGACTATGGAGGGCGCGGTGGCTGAGGCGACTGGTATCCACCCACGGGATGTACAAATTGTACCAGTCACCAAGAAGCCTACCCACAAGCACCAGCAGCCACCATCAGCTGTGGCATACAACCCCGAGTCTGGGAAGATCTCCATCCCAGTCAAGAAGTCCATTCTGGGGCTGACTGAGGAAGAAACGCTGGAGAGGATGACCCGGAAGAGGAAGAGGGTCCAAACCAGAGCTCAGCGGGTGATGGAGCAGGCTAAGAAGGAGAGAAGTGCCTCCATTGTCAGGAGGAAGCAAGCCAAGGCAAGGCTGAAGGCCTTGGCAGCCCAGCGAAAATTAGAGGCTGAGCTGGCAGCCCGCGATGAAGCCTATGCCAAGGTGCAGGCTGAGCATGAGGCCAGGCGCCAGGCAGAGCTGGCCGAGCAGATGAGGCTGGCGACCAGGGGCAAAGGGAAAGCCCATGTAATTCCAAGTGCCAGCCGATCAGCACCAGCACCACCAGGCGAGCTCCTACCTGAAGAAACATTTGAACACCTGCTGGTGATGGGCGCTGACAAGGATGTACTATCCCTTGTGGATGAGTACCAGCCGGAGGAGGAAGCTGCTGATGTACCTCCACCCGTGCAAGGGGGTGGTGGAGGTGATGACGATGCCCCACTGGCCGCGCAAGGGGGTGCCAGTGGAGGAGAAAAGCGGGCGACCACCCCGGTACAACTGGCGAGCTTCTCGGATGTCAGTTCTGAATCCGAGGAGGCAGAGGAGATTGCAGAGGAGCCGAGGGCTGAGGAGCCAGAGCAGGAGCCAGCTGAGAAGGTGGTATCTTACTCCACGGTGCAGAGGATGGAGCCCAGGGATCTGTTCCCTGATATTGATGATAAGGCTCGACGTTCTGCCAGTCGCCCCCGATCTACAGATGCCTCGACATCAACTTCCGGGCGGCCAGCAGCATCCTCTTCATCACCAGCTAGGCGCGCACGAACTAAAAGGCGCCCTTATATGCTCTGCATCCAGGAGTATCAACTGGTTGATGAAGATGCCTTCCAGGCTCTAGTGACAGGGGTGCACCGCTGGGAGCAGCGAGGGGAGATGGCCTTTTATAATTCAAGAGTGCCAGAGCCATCTGCATTCAACATCATACCCTTCAGCGGACTCCCCCACCAGTCGGTATATGCATCGAGGATCTCAGACTGGTGCCTGCCCCTGCAGCCAGTGGAATATTTCAATTACACCCTCTACGAGTATGCTGAGAACATTACGGCTGAGGTGGAGAATGCCGTCAATGACGAGATGATAGCCAACTACCGAAGGCTCTGGAGGGTGGATCCGGAACTTGGTCTAGAGTTCCGGAGATGGATGATTTTTGACAGATGCCAGCGCCTGCTGACGGTGGAGAAGCGGGCGGTGCTTTATGCCAGGCTGGGTCTTGGCTACTGGAGAGCCGAGGAGGAGTGGGCTCATGCTTTCATGGGCACTGATCCAGAAAGCCCCCAGCAGTTGTCTACAAGAAGAATCCAGCGTCGATTGCTGAAAATTGCAGAATACAGACAGCTGACTGGAAGCTCCGGCCTCCCGCCTTTGAAAAAGCTCAAGTTACCCTTCCTCCAGTTCCGAGTAACCAGTCGGGGGTACCAGCTGACATACGCGCTCCGTCGCATCAAAGTGCTGGTTACCCTCCCGAGGATCCCTCCCTACCATGCTGTCTTGTTCGACATGGCGGCCACTGCATTGCTGATTGACCATATTGTGGAGGAGGATCCCTCGCGTGGCCTGTGGCTGATCCCTGCCGTCGCTGCTGTTCCAAATGTTGTGGAGCTGGAGCACTTTGACTGGCAAGTGGAGGCAGATTCAGAGCAAGTCCCGCCAGCATCAGCTGGCGCAACAAATGGGGTCATTCACCTCTGGAGTGTCCTCCTTTTTGGCGCGGATCCAAGAGGGGGAAAGTGCGCGAGCACGGGCTGAGGCTGAGAAAGCTCGCCTTGCTGAAGAGGAGAGGAGGATAGCTACTGAGGAAAGGGAGAAGAGCAGACAAGATATGGCGGCCCTTACAGAGATCTTGAGAAACTTAGCAAATCGCAATCAATCACCAGGATCATCTTCTCAGCCATAGTCTAGCATCTTCACTTTGTGTAAGTATTTGTATCTCTAGACTAGTCAGTTTTCTATCCTGTACTTGTAACTGCAACATCTTTAATGGATTGATTACTGACAAGTTGACGACAATTCCTCATTGTCCAACAAATTGTCTGAGTATTGACTTACCAGCTGAACTTACACATTTTGTGTAATCAGCACCTGCACTCCATTTGATATTTTTTTAATTCTAACCTGGCTCAGATTTTACTTCATAATTTAATCGAGCAATATCTCTCCCAGTTTGAGGGGGAAGATTTTTAGGTTAGAGCTGATGTGAGGAAGTGGTTTCATGGGTTTAGATCTGATAGGTTTATTTTGTAAAACCCTGAAATACTTTGTAACTTTCCTCATCAGCTGAGTGCTCGCTGGTTAGGCTTTGATCGCACCAAAAAGGGGGAAATTGTTGGGAAATTTGGCTAAGTTTCCCTTCCCTCAGTAGCACTCATAGAAATGTTGTGATTTTGATTAAGGGGCGGCGCACGAATCACAAGGCTATTTGTTAGATCATAGTTTTGGTGCATCAAATCCTAAGTCCTACCAGCATCAGTTTTGTCTCTAGAATAGCTCTAGTCTCAAATGTAAAGTCCTGTTCAGGTCTTTTGAGTTGTAAGTCGTAGCTGATCAAGACTCATGCTGGCTACTGTTCACCAGCATGAGATGTGCTTACCAGTTGAGAGAAGTCTCACCAGCAAGCGGCTGACAAAGACTCATGCTGACACTGTTCATCAGCATGGAGTAGAGCTATTGACTGGTCACTGTTCACCAGTTGGATAGATTTCACCAGCAGGAGGCTGAGAAATCTTACCAGCAGAATATGTGTTCTGGCTGACACTATTCACCAGCGGTGAAGCCACCAGTCACGGGAGATTCCAAGAGATAACATCAGACAAATTGGTAGACCTTGATTGTGCTAAGGAAAGTCACCATCAGAGACTGCCAGCACAAGATCACCAGTATGATCTACCAGTTGGAGGTTATCAGCAGAATTGAAGATTCGCTCTCCCAAAGACTTGGAGACAAAAAGAAGATTCGTCTGAGGAATTAACTGACAGTGTATGACTTTAAGGAGGATGCCTTAAAGTCTATCAGTTCAAGACACCAGTTCCGTTTCCTCGTACTGACGAATAGAGTTGTTCTGACACAAAGAGATCTGTGTCAGATAAAGCGATCAAAGGTATGGCGCTTTCCGGAAATTCCTACCTACCGCCATCAGAAGGACATGCGAGGACAGAGACTTTTCCGGATGTGTCCAAACGGCTAGTAAATTTGAATGGGATCCCTCGTCTATAAATACCTGGGATCCATCAACATTCAATACTCTTAACTCTCTTGACCTACCGAAAGAACGATCGCATTTATTGCCAGCAAGCAAATACTTTCGAGGCTTTTCTTAAAGGCTTTCCGTGTGTCGATTATTCGAACACGAGACTCCAAGCTTCCAGCTTGTGAGTTATTGATCTCTTTGGTGCTCTTTCTCTCTCAGAGGAAGTTCACAGCAGTTCTAGAGCCAGCCAGCTCTTGAGCTATTACGGGCGGCTTGCCGTATAAAGGAGTCACGTTCTTGGGAGAACTCAACACCCAACTAGTCAGAGGAGGAGGTTGAAGTGACGTGCTCGCACTCCATCCATCTGACGAGAGCTGAAGAAGGACAAGGACCGGGAGCGGTTGATCCAGTGGACTGGTAGACGGGGCATCTACCAGCTGGAGATAGATCGTAGGATACTTTGTACCTGATTGCTCTTAGTAAATTTCCAGTGCATCGACTGGAGAGTGGACGTAGATCAGTTGATCGAACCACTATAAAAATCCTTTGTCTTTTATCAGCTTTCTGCATTTTCATACTGATTTAAAACCCAGTAACTGATTACTGGAGTATATCTGAAAACTGATATAATTGTGCAAAGACGACTTAAAATATTCAAAGTATTGAGCTACCAGCTGACCAGCCAGTTGCCAGTCAGCTGTGTACTCAGTCCCAGTTGACTTACCAGCTGACAAGGTCCCAGTCAGCTGAGTAACCATCAGAGCGTAAGAAACGAACAAACACATTTTCCGCTGCCAAGTTATACCCTGATATCCGGGACCATCATCATCTTTGCTGCAATATTTTTTATCATTTTTATTGCTTAAGGTTGACTCAAAATCCTTCCCCTTGAATTTCCTAAATTGATAATACTCCACAATAAAAAAAAAATTAAGATATACAACAATAGCATCGAAGTTGTTTAAATATATTGTGATGGACAATTATTAAAAAATTTAAAACATTTTTGAGTCAATGTGGCATTCCTCACCTCTTTTTTGAATAGCCAAATGTTGAAATAATCCAAGAATAATGGAAAACATAACTAATGAATGTGCATCAATTTCACTCAAAAAAATATAATTTGAAGATATATTCACCTTGTAATATCAAATCCTTTTTACCTATGCAAAAGCTTGAATCACTTGAAGTACTTATGATATAATTTGAGACATTATAAATGGAAATTAAAAAATTTTGTATATCAAGTAGTTTTGATAAAATTGAGATATTATTTCAAGTAGTTTTAATAAAATTGAGATAGTATTTTCAAACTTTGCATTTTTTTTATTTGGTATAGATTACGAATTTTTAAATTAAACAGTCTATATTAAATTATGTAAATGCAGGACAGAAATTTTTTGAGACAAAAAACTAATTAGATAAAACTGAAAATTTATATTTTTGAATAAAGATATGCATTCACAAATGAAGCTATAGAGATATATATATATAGTGGATAGAAGATAAGATATATATATAGTGGATAGAAGATAAGTACCTGATCCAGCAACGGGAGCGATCCTCGTTTGTAGCAAATGGAGTGTAGGGTTTTATGGTGTTGAATGCCAACCCCATCTGCCATTGCTAACCAGTGTTGTAAAATACGGGCTAGGCGGGGCCTAGGCGCTAGGCGCCAGTCTCCCGCAACGAAAAGGCACTAATCGGTGACCCTAATCGGACATTCGCGTACACGGGGCCTAGGCGCCACGGAGGCGGCATAGTCGGGCTAGGCGGGACGTTTATACAGGTTCTACGGCTGATATACGAGTTTTTCGGCAATTTTTTTAATATTAAATTAAAATTAAATAATAATTAATTAAATTATGATTTTTTTACATTTGAGAAATTGAGCAACAACCGCTCATTTTTTTTTCCCTTTCTCCCGTTTTCTTTCTTTTTTCTTTTCACGGCATGTTAAGCCGCCGCTGCCGCTAGCCTTCCACTGCTTTGCTGATCGCGCCACCACCGTTGTGCTGTTGTGCCGCTGCGTTGCTCTGTTGTCGTCGCTGCTGTTGCCGTGGCCGTGGGTATTTGTTGTGCCGCCATTGCCGGTGCTGCTATGTAACGGTAAGTATTCGCCGTGGCTCGTGGGTATTGTTGTGGGTATTTGCATTTTCCATTTGTTGTGGTATTAATATTGCTGTTTTGTCGTGGGTATTTCTATTTGCTGTGAGTATCATTTCCCAATTCAATTATTGCTGTTTTTTAGGAGTTGTAGGGTGGGTATTGGCATTTTCTATTTCCTATGTTCTAATGGCCACATGATATCTACTAACTTTTTTATTTTTTATGAATTTCCTTACTGCTGTGCTTATATGTTTGTGTTGTGCTTATTTGTTGTCTTTTTTAGATATTAGAATTATAAAAATAAATTTATTGCAATGATGTTTAATTGTGTTATTTTTATATTTTTAAGATATAAAAATATATATATAAAAAAAACAGGTTCACTGCCTAGGTACCGCCTAGAAACCGACTAGTCCCCGCGTAGATCGACTAGGCGCTAGGCCCCAGTCGGGCGCCCGACTAACGCCTAGTGTATTTTACAACCTTGTTGCTAACTCGGTCTACTTCGGCTTCTTCTCCTTTTAGTTCAAAGCTCCAATAAAGAATTGTAGTCGATTCAGCATTTCATTTGGGAGCGAATATAGAATTAAATATGCGTTAATAATATCTTATTAATTATTTTCAAATTTTCATCGAATTAATATTGTACCGCGATGCACCAAAACATTTGATACATTTATAATTTATAAAAAAGAATGTCAATTAAAACAACTTATCAGATTTCAGGCTAACATATTTAGAAGACTACTAAATTTTTTTATTCTAATTTTATCCTTCTAATTTTTGGTCTGACAAGTTGTAAATATTATAATTTACAGTTTTAAAATAAAATATCAAATTATAAAAATAATTATCTAATGATATGGATTCACCAATGGTCCATAAAAACTTAAATTCAATAATAACAAAATTGCTAAGCTAAACTTAAAATTAATGTTAAATTATTAAAAAGTAGTATTATTTTAAAAAAATTGCTACTAATATCAAAAAATATTTTTATTATCAAATTATCTGAAAATAAAAAAATTTGTTGAGAATTATGTGACCTTCTGCATGATTATTGAGGTTATTAGAGTAACATTATTATTTTTATTTAATTTGCTAAGTTGGAAAACAAAATAGAAATACATAATAATAATAATAATAATAATAATCTTTTTTAAGTTGGGTTATGTTGGTCCGAAATCAGAGTAAATACAATGTACAATGAAAATTTAAATACAAGTCTTGCACTTTCAAATTGGTGGTTCTTGACCAGTTTGGATTTCTGTAAAATGTTTATAGCGAGTATGACTGTTATGTTCAGTTCGAGTATACTCCAACACTAAAATGTGTTGGATTTTAAATCCTTGCGAGAAAATAAATAAAGTCGTCAAAGAGAAGGATTTTTATGGTGGTTCGGAGCCCAAAGTCCTACGATTTGTTCAAACCAAGGTTTGGAAATCACTAGCTTCCGGATTACAATTTGTCCTCACGATCTATAGCAAGCTGATGAATGCCAATGTCCACCAGTTCACTTGCGCACTCGCCCAGGGTCTTGCTCTCCTTCAACACTCAGATCTGGAGTGTAGGCACACCACGTAACCTCCATCTTTGGAAGTTGGGAACTTTATAGTTCTTTCAGTTGTCTTGAACTTGTAGTCACAACTTGGAGAGAGCTGCAACTATTGTGTTTCAAGGAATAACTCTAACTGGGAAGCTATGTGCAGGAATGACACACGGTCAGCTAAGATTTAGCCTTGATGATCATAGAAACATTGAAGATCAAGTTTCCAGTAATAGGATCAATCAACGTAAATATCAGAGTTATCTTCTTTAGATCTTTCTGGCTCGTTTTTCATAACTCGTAACCTCTCTTTTGGAAGTTTTTCGTCTATTTATAGATGTTGGTCCCGAAATCAGAGCTAAAACTGTGCAGCGGAAGGTTTGTGTATGCAGCAAAAGTATTAAATGACAGTTACACTGGTTCGCATAAATAGAGTATAGTCATTTTTGTGTGTAAAAAGCTTAAGTTTAGGTGTTTGTTTCAGTTAAGTCGGTCTCACAGCATATACACTTCAATATTTGGATAAATATTGAAGGTTTCAAAGATCAGTTTGTGAAACAGAGAAACAAAGCCAGTATGAAAGAAAACAGTTAACAACACACAAGATTTATAGTGGTTTTGTAATAACCCAAAAGTTTAATTAAGTTAATAAATGTTAAATCATATAATTACTTGTATGGTTATTTTAATTCTTCTATTAATCTCGATTTAATTCATGAGTTCAAATTAATGTCCAAATTATTAGACTGAAAATATGAGTTTGTTGTGGAGCTAAGAATAAGAGTTATTTGTATAATATTGATAAACTTAAAATAATGTGTATATATATATATATATATATATATATTTATTTACATATACCTTACCACGTAGTTAAGAAATCTGATTATAAGATATATTACATATTAGGGGTGTACACGGTTTGGCAAGTGAATTAATCGGCCGGCCGGACCGTATAATTTGGTTTGGTCCATGATTTGAGTACAGAAACCGGCCGTTTGGACCGGACCGGACCGTTTATAATTTTAATAAATATTTAAATTATATATTGTACTAAAAATATTAATCTATTACATTTAGTGTAGTGGTTCAAGCTATACTTTAGATTTTAAAAGGTACAAGTTCAAATCCTTTATGGAACATCATCTAATTTATTTTCTCCTACATTTTTATTTACAAATTTTTATTTATTTATTTGTAAACGTCTCTCCTTTTACCCTTATTATCTTCAGGGAATAAGTATGAATCCTATATTGTGCACAATCATAGAATTTTTATTTTTCTCCTACATTTTTATTTATTTATTGAAATTTAAAATAAACCTTAAACTATCCAATATTACAATCTCACAATTTAATTCAAGCGTCGGTCGGCTTCACCATTGTTGCATCGTAATAATGTGACCTTTTACGATACGAACTATTATATTTGAGAATGAGATATGAACTATTATATTTTGATGTCATAAATTGTTTGTTTCTATTATCATTGTCTTGTACTTTATCGATGAGAACCATTATTTATTTTTTTAATTTTTCAAATAAATTATTGCTAAAAATAGAATTTTTTTATGTTTTGACTTTGCTCGTTAAAGTCATGTTCCAAACCGTTAAACCGGCCGAACCAAACCGTTTAATTTGGTTTGGTTTGAAAAATTAATTTGGCCGGTTTGGTTTGAGAATTTTTCAAACCGTATTATTTGGTTTGGTCCATACTTCGACCTTCAAACCGGCCAAACCGGACCGTGTACACCCCTATTACATATACAACTACTTGAGGTGGAAGCATAAATCGAAGAGAGAGTTGCGTGAGTCATCACATTTCTTCATTCTCCACCGCCAAGACACTTCCACCATTGTCTGCCACTTTTATTTCGTTGTTCCGGCCAAACGACGGTGAATTAGCCTACGACTTCTGAAGAACAAATATAGAGCTCGAAGAGTAGTTGAATTTAGACACCAGAATTGTTTGATTCCGTTAAGATTCGAGAGAGAAAATCAACCTCGAAGTTTCTGCGACAGAGGTGACGCGAATTGAGTTTTTCTAATTTTAATCGTAATGATTATGAATCCTTGTTTTCGTTGTATATCTGTATTCTAAACATAACTAGGGACTTTTTAGCTCCTTGTAGTCGGACTTTTAATCCTTGAATCGTCGGTTTCTGGTTTTGGCTAGAATTAAAATTTGAATTAATTTATTTTCTGACAGCAGCCAAAAAAAAAAAAATAGTCAGCTCTGTTCATCGACATTTCGTGGCCAAACGGAGCAGAATCTGAAGACGGTTTCTGAAGAAAAATCGTAGAACTTTTCGAGTAGTTGAGGATAGACATAAATTTTGCTGGATTTGGTTAGGAAACGAAAGAGATATCCCACCTGCAAGAAAACGTGGCAGAGGTGAGCTGATTTCGAAAATTTAGAGAATAATTGCTATGAATCTATAATGTTTGCTGCTGTTAATATATATTTGTCATCTTGGAACCTTGTTGTGAGATTTTAGGGCTGAATTGGTTGCTGTAGAATTGCTAGATATTAGATAAATGTCAAGTTCTTCGTATGCACACCAGATGTTTGCTGATATGCCTTACTGAAGACTGAAACTTCTACAGTTAATTTCTGGAAAATCTGAACACTTCTTTATATCATATGGGTTTGAATATTAACTTATAAACATGTAGTGAACATAATGTATG
>JAPKLW010002182.1:11046-70648 GCA_026898455.1 Plectranthus barbatus
ATGGGTTTGAATATTAACTTATAAACATGTAGTGAACATAATGTATGGCCTAATGTGAAATGTGGATATCAAATTTCATAACTTTAAGAATATGAGATTGAATCCATGTGTAAAGAAAGATTATAAGTTGATGATTGGGATGATTGATTAATTTTCATAAATCGAGGTTAAGAAGTTAGGGGCATGCTAAAAATCAAGATATATGTTAAATTATCTACTTTATTTTTCATGATTCAAAATATAAGGATATAAGTATATATATGTTAGTCAAGTTGCTAAAAGAATTTAAGCGAATAATATGTCTATTGGATCGCCAACTTATGTGGAGAATGTGTTAAAGCTTAAGCTAAGGTTGTTTGATCTAGTCTTATGTATATTTTCTGTTATTTGAATTTAAAGGGGACATAATGTGCCAGAGATGAGCAGTTGAGCATCAACCAAACCATAAATTATAAGGACTTGAGGTGAGCTTTCTTATACTAAAACTAAAAGCATGTTTTGAGCCGTGGGCTCTATGATTTTTGAAAAAGCATGAAAATGATTTTGTTTTTGAAATTGATTGTCTATGCCAAATTATTTTGTGTATGTCCTATCTGTTCCTCTGAGCCAGACGTAGTTGGCGAGAGAGTTATTGACGTCATTGGAAATGCACCAAGGCTAGGCCTTGAGCTATTTTTCATTGATTGCGAGCCAGGAAGGATTCCCCTGAGCCGCAGTACCACGGGTTTAATTCTCTGGTATGTCTGGAGCTAGGGTTCAAGTCCTTAGTCTGTTATTGTGGAGTGGATCAACCATGGGTTGACACTCAGGGGTAATAAGGTTGGTTAAAATCGATCGGATCTCGATGTTGTATGTTCCGAGATTAGTGCACTTTGATGACAGTGGTTGAGTGAGATACGCCATTCCTAGCTGTACATCGTGCCTTGGAAGTAGGCCTGCTTCCAAGTCACACCATTAAAACAGATAGTGACCACATGTGAGTGAAAATGTCATGACATGTAATTAAAAATGTTTTGGTAAACACGGTATGTATTTTAATAAAACCCCGTGTGTTACCGGTGTGATGGCATAGCTTTCATATATATGTATGTTTTCGGGACATTGGGTACACGGTGTACTCAGCCCCTGTGCGTTATTTCTAAAATGTGCAGGTTGAGCAATGATGTGGAACAGGGGTGTGTGCGAGCAGATGAAATGTAATGGACACTTGTAAGTCTTAACTGATCAAGAAATCTGGTATTCAAAAATCCTAAGATATGCATCTCCATATGCATATCTCCAATACGCCATTTCCGTTGTATTGAACCTCTGTTATCATTTCCTTCCCCATTGCAGAGTCGTTATTAAAAGAAATACTAAATTTGTTGTTGATGTTTAGAAAATCTGAATTTGATGTCGTGTGAACTCTGGAGTCTTGTTGATGTTTGAGAACTTGTGATCTTTTCGTTTGACTGACGGTTTGATTGTTGAAGTAATGGGCCAGCCTTCTTATTATTTATGCCTGGTCTATTATGCTACCCATCTATTATTGCTTTTGATTTCATTATTTGAAAATAATGTCGTCGCGCTCACAAAAAATCGGGGAAATAAATTGGGGGCGTGACAGGTTTGGATCTCAATATCCTACATCCACTCTTCAGGCCCAAGGTCTGGATAATTCACTAATAAGATACAAGCCTCCTTACGATCTATACACAGTCCGTCGGCACCTTCGTCCTCCAGTCAGCTGTGGCACTCACCTAGGAACTCATTACAGACTCGGTCTTCAGGTTGAAATGGGGACGCACCCCGTAACCTCCTTCCTGGTAGTTGGATGTTTACTAGTTCTTCCCAGAATCAAGGTTGGATGTTTACTTGTTCTTCCAACAACTCAGGTGGTTGGCATACGCCCCTGAGAATCAAAATCACAGACAAGGAAACTGACTGCTATTAATATATCTCAGAAAGATATATTCACCAAAGAAGAGCTTCAGCCTCGTGCTAGGAGAAGTTAGCACGGTATAACTTGAGTCGGAGACTCAAGTCTCATTTAAGGAAATACGGAAACTCAGGGAGTTTGCAGAGAGAGATCCTCTTTGTCGTGTGAAGACTTTAGGATTCTAAGCTCAGAGTTCTCTCAACCTTGCATGTTAATGCGTTGATCATTTTCCGTTGAAGGTTGAGGTGCAGACCCTTTTATAGAGGATTTCCTCAAGGAATTTTGAATTTCTTCCCGTTAGACACATAAATCCAAACGTTAGACTTATGAAAGATATTTTTCAATCGTAGCCCATGCCTTAGGTCTGCGACCTGGTCTGCTCTGATGCGTCAGTGTACCATACACTAACCTTATGTCAGACTAAGTTCTCAGTTTGAGGAACCCAGGTTTGGATAACCTCGTTCTGACTTACACTTGGGGATATTTAAATGCCTAAGTCTGACTGAGCTTCGATATCTTTCGAATAGCTCGATCTTTAAAGGTAGAGGCTATTGTACTGACTTTTAAAAGTTAGTACGGCTTAGCCCTCATACTGACTTCCCTACGTCAGTATAGTAAACCCTCATACTGACTGTCCACAGTCAGTATGGAAAACACCCTCATACTGATTTCTCCAGATCAGTATGGAAAACCCTCACATCGACTTCTCCTTAGTCAGTACAGGGAACCCTCATACTGACTTCTCCTTGTCAGCATGGCAGACCTTAAACTGAGTGCTCCATCTCAGTTTCAGGTTAAGGCTATACTTGGTGAAAACCAAGTTTCAGGCATGTAAGTAGTCATTTCTCGAGCATTCTCCTTTGCTCGGTCTTCAGCCTAATTCGGTCTTATACAAGGATTACATATTAGAAATCTAGAATATGAATAACTGACTAAGATGGGTTTTGACATATCAAAACATTTAGCTTAGAGGGAACCTAAATATTGGTTTCTAACAATTTCCCCTCTTTTGATATTGTCAAAACCACTTGTAAAGACAGAGAGAAAGGAAGCAAAGTATACTGAGTTTACAACGACATTACTCAATCTACAAATCCTTAATTCTGTCATATAAAAAAAATAAAAAAACTTTCCCCTGAATCAAACAAGGTTTATTAAAACAATTACTTCAAAATAAATTGTTCATAGGGGAAGTATCAATCACCAGAATCAATCACCAGAAAAAAAAGAAAAGAATAATCATAGTTTTGCTTAAGTAGGATCAGTAAAATAAGTAAAAGTAGAGCTTTTATGGAGGCGGAGGTTTGGAAGAGGATGATCCAGAGAGCTTGGCCATGATCTATGCAAGAATATTATTTTGTTCTTGCCTTCTTCTTTCTTCAGCTTCCTTGCCTTTCTATCTTTCTTCTTGCCCCTTTGTGACAATGTGAAGAAGGGTCGAGACAGTAGCTTTAACAGAAGACAAGTTCTCCTCTGATTCAGCATGTCGTCGTTTAAATCTTGCAGCCAGTGTGTCGAGTTGATCTTGGAAGTTGGTGTTTATTTGATTTATCATAATGACCGATACAACATCACTTCCATAGATATGCCTTGAAGATTCAGGTGCACTGGTGACGACTTCAATTAGTCGGGCTCTCTCTTTTTCTAATCGTGCTAATTTAGTAGCAGTTTGAATCTTTTCTTTTTTAGCAAGCCTACGGACTTCATCTTCTTCTGCCTTACGTCTCTGCTCTGCTTCTTCTTTGGCTTTGCGCTGAAGTTCTTCTTCCTCCAATCTTTTACGTTCGTTTTGCTAACGTTTTACTTTTAATTTTTCCATGACCACCTTTCTTAACCGGACTAGCTCAGCAACATTACCCAATCTTCGACCACCAGATTGGATTGTTCGAATTAACTGAGTAAATCGATTAACATTTTGTTCAACAACAATCTAAGCAGATAGAGTTAAGGCTTGCTCCATAGCTTGACAGTCCTCCTCTACACTAGCCAAATCTCCTTGTGCGGCAACAAGGTCTTCTCGAAGCTACTCAACCTCCATCTCAATTGTACGCAATCGTTGACTTATCTCTTCCACTTGGTATCTTTTGTTATTCATGAGATTGCGGAATGAATCATAGTTTAAATCAGCAGATGGTACCTGAGAAGCTGAGATGATCAACCTAGGAGGCTCGGATGCGAACTGATAGTTGAGCAGAGGTAGTATGTGGTTGTTTTGTCTAAATTGACTGTTATCGTCTGTGAATGCTCTATAAGCTCGTATGGCCAGCACCGTTGTCTAATGGATAGCTCTGGTATCTGCCTTCTTTCTTCTTGAGCAACCCATTCATTTGCCCATGCTTCATCACTCCTCCAGAAGGTCAATCCAAGTCTAGCCATCATGATGGATAGATCTTCCACGTTCAGCTCATATCTCGCCATGACGAAACATCTCCATCTTTGAAACTCCTTCCTCAGCACATCTCAGGGAATAGTGCACTCCAGCAAGATATCCGGGTAGAGCATGTTGATTTCTTCAGTAACTTGCCTCTCTATTCTTTGGGAGATTTCTCCAGCCCATGGAATAAGCTTAGCATCCCCAGTATCGATTGTAGTGATAGGAGGACACCAACACAAAAGTCAATAGGATGTAGACTTTGGATGCGGTATACAGTTGAATGGCACCTTGAATCTGCAACAAAATATGGTTGTCTGTTCAATTCTTTGCCATCTCGCCCGTCTCATGGATGTCGATGCCATTCTCCTTGCAGATCTTCTTCGGTGTATATTATAAATTTTGTATTAGTGTCTTTGTTTGTTATTGTTTATATGGTTAATTTTGGATTGTTGTAGATTGTTCATGAACCGATCAAGTATGGTTTCCGGCAACCGTTGATGTGCTATGAAGTGGAAGAAAGTGGTACTTACTAGGCAAATTCCTTTAAATTATTTTTGTTGTGTACTAACTCTGATCTCGAGACCAACAAGTAATTGATGTGTTAGGAACATGAAAAAGCTGAGCATATTTTTTCATCTTTAAAACACTAGAAAATACAAATTTGAATACCTTTTCTTTCTAATTATATTTGATTAGTATAAATGTAATTTTTTAATTTAATTTTAGCTATTTTTTATTTTTTATATATATAAATGGCATATTAAAGCCAACAAAATTATGAGAAACTTATAAAAATTACTTTTCAATAATTAGGGGAAATTGAAATGAATAGATGAAGTATTATTAAGTGAAAAATATTTTAAATATCCAAAACCACTAAACACATTATGAAAATATTCAAACATTAAATACATTCAAGAAATACCCATTTTTTACTTTTTGACTGATAACTCTCATAAAGAGTTATTCTTTCTGCTTTTATTTAGTTAAATGTGTCTTAAAATAGGCTTGTTTAATAGGATAACTAGTATAATATAGGTAAATCTGTGGAGGTGTTGTGTTTTTGTTTGATTGGTGGTGTTTTACATGACTTATGAGTTTTTGCGAAGGAATTGTTCAAGTATTGTCATAGGTCCTATTATGCTGGAGCATAGCAAAGGCATGGCGGGAGGAAGTAATGTCACATCATGGGAATAGCATGGCTCAAGTACTGAAGAAACAAATCTGGGACCACCAGCAAACAAGATCTTCGCACTTTTTAGATTTTGTCCCAAAAGCTAGACAGGTGTCAACCAGGAGAGCCGTCAGAGTTGGAAGGCAAATTGGGGAGCCACGTGTAGAGCAGAGATGATGCAGAATTGAAAAGGGAGAGATATTTTGGAAAAGAAAAAAGGACACAAGGAGGATAGAAACATACACACGGTGATCAAGAGGAGTGCGTGGAAGGAGAACAAAGAGTTCGTGTGAAGTGAAGCTGGAAATGTGGAGATTCCGGATCAGTTTTAGTTTTATTTCGGTTTTAAGTTTATATTTTGCATAGCGAATGGTTAGAGATATGAAGTCGGATGCCATTTTCTATTTATCATTCTCGAGCATGAACTAAACTCTTATTGCTTGGGTTGTTAATTGGTCTATTTGCTTGAATATATGCTAGAGTTGTTCTTATTTCAAATCTGGTGTTTGATCTTGATTTTGGTTTGTTTGATTCCCCAAACACGACAGTGGCAGGGAATATATCACCTAGGGAGACCGAAAGGAGATCTAGGCTTAGGAAATCTTCATCAATCTTGAATTCTTGTGTAGACATACAAAGAACTTAAGACTTGTAAGAACCCATATTTTGAATATTGCGTTTAAAGGTTAACTCTGTCATAGACATATGAAGATTAAAAAGAAAATGCAGATCTAGTAATGTGATAACATGCTAGGCAGAGAAGAGTAAGGTTACAGGACCTAGAGGTGATGTCTGAACAATGCTGCAGCATATAGGAAAGTAGATAAACAACAGTTAGCAACCCAAGTGTGTTTCTTGATTTGATTAACTCGTGTTTCTAAAGCTTTTTTAATCATAATTTGGGAAGAGCAATTGTTACTTATTTTGGCATTACTTGGTTTTATTTTATATGCTTACTTGCAATTTTAGTTAGAAATTCACACTCAACCTTTATTTACAAACAATATGATGTGCACGACTTACTTTCACTCCCTTGGGTTCGATATCTGGACTTTGATCTATATTACTTGTTGTTGGGAAATCTGTCTAAGGTTTCCTCCCCCAGTAGCTTACTTGTTTAGATTATAGTTTTGGTGGATCAAATCCTAAGTCCTACCAGCGTCAGTTGTCTCTACATAGATCTGGTCTTAAATGTAAAGTCCTGTTTAGGTCTTTTGAGTTGTAAGTCGCAGCTGATCAAGACTCATGCTGACACTATTCACCAGCATGAGTAACGCTTACCACTGGCTACTGTTCACCAGTTGGGAAAAGTTTCATCAGCAGGCGGCTGACAAGACATGCTGACACTGTTCACCAGCGGTGAGAAGCACTTATGACTGGCTACTGTTCACCAGTTGGGAAGGGTTTCATCAGCAGGCGGCTGACAAACCTTACCAGGAGAGTGCGTGTTCTTACACTATTCACCAGCGGTGATTTCACCAGTCATGGGAGATTCAGAGAAGAATTAACATCCAGACTTTTGGTAGACTTTGATGATGCCAGGGCAAGTCACCAGCAGAGACTGCCAGCACAAGATCACCAGTATGATCTACCAGTCAGATGTTACCAGCAGAATTCCAGATTCTCTCTCCCCGCGTAGTAGAGACAAAAAGAAGATTCTCTGAGGAATCAACTGACAAATGATGACTTTAAGGAAGGATAACTTAAAGTCTATCAGTCACAAGACGCCAGTCTTATTCCTCGGACTGACAGAAAGAGCCGTTCTGACACAAAGAGATCTGTGTCAGATAAAGCGGTCAAAGGTATGGCTCCTTTCCGGAAAAACATACCTGCCGCCGTCAGAAGGACATCCGAGGTCTGACACCTTTCCGGATGCGTCCAAACGGCTAGAAAGTTTGAATCGGTTCTTGCGGCTATAAATACGTCGCAACCACCAACATTCAAACATTAGATTCCACGAGCGATTGATTCCACGATTCTACTTATCTGCTCAACCACCGAAAGAACTGAAATTATTGCAAAGACGCATAAAGTACTTTCGAGGCTTTTCATAAAGCTTTCCGTGTGTTGATTTATCAAACACGAGACTTCAAGCTTTAAGCTTGTAAGTTAAAGATCTCACTTGGTGTTCTTTCTCCTTCGAGAGAGTTCACAGCAGCTCCTGTGCTTACCAGCACTTGAGTTATTACGGGCATTCTGCCGTAGAGACTGTTACGTTCTTGGGAGAACTAAAATCCCTAGCTAGCTGTGGAGGTTGAAGTGACGTGCTCGCACTCCATTAGCTGTGAAGAGTTGAAGAAGGATCCAGGACCGGGAGCGGTTGATCTAGTGAACTGGTGGACGAGGCATTCACCAGCTAGAGATAGATCGTAGGAGACCTGTACCTGATTACTCTTAGTGGAATTTCCAGTGCTTCGACTGGAGAGTGGACGTAGATCGATTGATCGAACCACTATAAAATCCTTTGTTATTTATCAGCTTTCTGCATTTCATTCATATTTTAAACCCAGCACTCAAGTGCTGGAGTATATCCTGAAACTGATAAATAATTGTGCAAACAAGGCTAAAATATTCTAAGTTTTGAATCACCAGCTGACCAGTTGTCAGCTGCGTACTGAGTAACCAGCACCAGCTGACCAGTTGCCAGTTGTCAGCTGTGTGTAAGTAGCGTGCAAGAAACAATTAACTTTATTTCCGCTGCGTATCGTATTATTATACTCTGAAAAACCGGGACCAACAAGTGGTATCAGGCGCGGTCGGTCTTTCTAGACTGGTCGTACACTGAGTCGCTTAGGACCGAGATCCAAGTTTCCTTGCACTCCACTTTGTCTATCTGTTGTTTAGCTCAGGTACACAAGATGAATATCCCGAAGCTGCTCAACTACAATCCGGAGAAGCATGATATATGGCGAAAGAGGTCGCTCATTCAGCTGAAAAGCGTCCATCCGGAGATGAAAGACGTGCTGGAGAAAGGGCCGATCGAGATCACCAAGACACAACACCAGCTAGGAGATCGCCCAGCTGCTGAGATCCCAAAGCCCCCAGAAGAATGGAACGCTGAAGACAGGAGGCGGAATCAGCTGGACTCCGTTGCTCTCGAGATGATCTTATCATCTCTTCCAGAACCGCTGATGGAGGAAGCCCTCCAATTTGACAGCGCCAAGGAAGTCTGGGACTACCTTGATAGTCTCTGTACGGAGACAGATCAGATGAAGCGCAACAAGTTGCAAGTTGCGGTGGACAAGTACGAGTCATTCCAGATGCTGACTGGTGAAACCATCAAGGAGATGGAAGCTAGATTCAATGCTATAGTCAGCGAGCTGAAGTCTTTGGACAAGGAGTACTCGAATGCAGAGCTTAATGCAAAGATCCTGTCAAAGATGCCCAAGGAGGACTGGTTTGTGTAGACCACATCTCTTAAGGAGAAGGATCTATCCAAGATGACTCCCAAGGAGCTATTTGCTCAGCTCCAAGCACATGAGTGGGATATCCAAATGGTGAACAAAAATGAAGCCATTCGGACCGTTGGATCTCCCAGCATCAAAACACAAGACGAAGCCTACTTCGTCAAGAGGGATTTCAAGTGGAAGCACAAGAAGCCTTTCCACACTGACAGACCTGCTGGGCCGCACAACCAGCAGAAAGAGATCCCATCCCCGTCGGGATCTAACTCAAAAGGCAGCGAGAGCTCTATCGCAGATCTTGAGCAACAAATGAAGAGACTGGCTGTTCTTCTGGAGAAAGCCAAGTCGAAACAGGGAGCATCTCTTAGCTCAACTGATGGAAAATTCATCAAGAGAGCTCCCCGTGCGTGTTATCAGTGCCAATCCCCTGATCATCTTAAATTTGAATGTCCACAGGTGGATAAAGATGAGCGGGAAAGGCTGAAGAAGCTCTTTGAAGAGCGTGCATCGAAGGCCGTTGCCAAGGCGATGCTGACAAGGACAGAGGTTCCTGATATACCTGACCATGATGATGGAGAGTATAAGTCAGATGAAGAGTCAGAAGAGGAAGCGCTACTGGCACTGATGGCAGCCTTCGGAGAGGAAGCACATGAAGAATCTGCTGACAGTGAGGGGGAACAAGCACTTGCTGCTGACAACCAGGTACAATCTGTTCCCTCATTGCACATCATGTCTCCATGCATCCTAGACGATGCTGAGTCGCATTGCTCCGACTCAGAAGCTGTCACTATAGACATTCTTCAACAAGAATTTTTGAAATTTTTTGAAATAAAGAATGTCTTGGCTGGCAAAAACACCTCGCTGAAAGATCAAATTTCTGTTTTGACCAATGAGATTGAAAAATCGAGGTCAATCGGTGAAGAGCTAGCCACTCTGAAAAAGACTCACTTTGAATTGCTTCAAAATTTTCAAATTGCAAAAACTGAGCGAGATAATTTTCACAACATCGTTCTGGAGCAAGAAAATAAAATAAATTTTTTGAATAAAGGCTCCAAGGATTTGGAAAAGGCTCTAAGTCATTGGAGAAAGCCGACTGATAAGTCCGGGTTGGGATTTATAAAGGATTTGAGCAAAAACCAACCCGAACAAATCAATGCTGGTAAGGGTAAGGGCAAAGTGGTAAATGCATCAGCACCAGCTGGTAATACCAGTAAGTCCCGTATGGCTGATCAGCACAGGAATAATAAGACCAGATACGTAGGTGAGTCATCACGACAAAAACCTCAACTGGCAAAATCCTCTGCTGACAGGACGCCAGCACACCCTAAGACGCAGACTAAGTCGAATAATTCTAAGGCAATGAAGTCAGCGTCAGCTGCCAGTGGAATCCGACAGCCAGCACCAGCTGTCAAGAGAATCCACGCACAACCTCGTAAGTATGCCAGTCACCAGCATACTTACAAGGGATCCAAATCTCAGAGTAACTCTGAGAGAAGGATAATACCTGATAGGAGGAATACCTATCAGAGGTCTGAGCCCAATCACAAGTTTTCTCAAAGGGCTGTGAAGGCTAGCCATGGTGGTCCACACTCCCAGAGACCACAAAGGCAACACACACAACCGGAAAAACATTTCCGAAGCTCTCAGCGGAAGCGTACTTCCAAAGGAGATACACACACAGCCACACCTTCCCAAACCAATCTCATGCATTATTTCAAAAGGAAGGGAAAGGCTGCTGATGATATCAGCAAGGATAAAACCAAGCTGAAAATCACTAAAGTCTGGATTCCAAAAGAAATCATTCAGTGATCTAACCCTGCAGGACCCGCAGAAGATCGGGGACCTAAATAAATTCTTTATCTTTCTTGCAGGTACAGGATCATGCAACACAGCTTCAGAGGTCGAGAGAGTGGATCTTAGATAGTGGGTGTTCAGCTCACATGACTGGTGAAGAGGATTTGTTTGCAGATCTCATCAAGGTCAAAGGACCTCCAGTTATTTTCGGTGATAACTCTAAGGGCAGAGTTATTAGCAAGGGCTGCATCGAGAAGGACGATGTCAGAATTATAAATGTATCCCTTGTTACCTCTCTCAAGCACAACCTCCTGAGTATCAGTCAGCTATGCGATAGTGGATACACAGTTCACTTTGGGAAATCAGAGTGCCAGATCAAGGACGAGAAGACTGGCGAGATCAAGCTGAGAGGTATTCGGAACGGAGGACTTTATACTGTCGACTGGCAAAGCGGGAAGACAGATTCATGCTTCGTGGCCACCAGTTCTATGGAAACTAACTGGCTGTGGCACAAAAGGTTGAGTCATCTGAATTTCAGAACCATCAACTACCTGGCCAAGCATGATCTTGTGGAAGGTCTTCCCAAGGGAGGATTCAAGAAGGAAGGGATTTGCAAAGCATGCCAGCAGGGCAAGCAAACTAAGAAGTCCTTCAAGAACCAGTCGCCAGTCTGCCCCAGTACCAGTCGGGTACTCGAGTTGCTACATATGGACCTCTTTGGACCAGTAGCACCTCAAACCATTGGAGGAAGACGTTATTCGCTGGTGGTAGTCGATGACTACTCGCGCTATACCTGGGTAAAGCTTCTCAGATCCAAGGATGAAGTGAAAGTCATTCTTCCAGATTTGATTGTCAAAGCACAGAAACAGAGAGAAGCTACTGTAAAGCGGATACGGTCAGACAATGGGACGGAATTCTGCAATAGTCTGCTGATGGATTTTTGCGCGGAAGCCGGCATTAAACATGAAAGATCTGCACCAAGGCAACCGCAGCAGAATGGACTGGCAGAACGTAGGAACAGGACGCTGAAAGAAGCGGTCCGGTCCATGCTGGCAGAATCCGGCTTAGGACAGAGCTTTTGGGGAGAAGCGTTGGTGACGGCTTGCTATACTCAGAATAGAAGCGGGATCAACGACAGACTCAAGAAAACTCCCTACGAAGTTTATTTTGGTCGTAAGCCTTCTATAGATCATCTTCGTGCTTTCGGTTCACCATGTTATGTCCATAATAATGGTAAGTCGAAGTTAAATGCT
This sequence comes from Plectranthus barbatus, assembly GCA_026898455.1. NCBI lineage: Eukaryota > Viridiplantae > Streptophyta > Magnoliopsida > Lamiales > Lamiaceae > Plectranthus > Plectranthus barbatus. Next base: position 22,964 of record JAPKLW010002182.1, read on the forward strand.
TTTTCGCCTAAAACTGATGAGGGTGTCCTTGTTGGATATGGACATCCCTCTCACAAGGGCTATAGAGTATTTAACAAGACCACCAAGCTTGTGGAAATAACATGCAATGTTGTTTTTGATGAAGCTACTTTAGTGCGCAGGACATTACGACAACTGGCTGAAGATGTTCCTGAGGTCAATGATGTCGTTGATCAGTTGGGCAGGAATTCTTCCAATGCTCAACCAACTGGTTTGACTAGACCTATGACTGGATCATCTTCACAACCAATACCCTCGGTTGCCCATCAGCAATCCGAGAGGGTCGGTGATGCAATTGACCTTGCTGAGACCTTACACTCAATCTCCCTGAGTGGAACTGGCAATAATCCAGGGGGAATACCGTCTGGAATTTTTGAGCCAGAAGACGGTGACCCAGCTGGAGTGGATGGACCAGCTGACGATGCAGATATCGCAGAAGGATCAGGAGATCAGTCAGAGAGTGAAGCTGACGAAGAGATTGATCTGACTGGTGAAGGTCAACCACCAGTTGCAATTGCAGCTCCGACTGGTGAAGTTCAGGAAGCACCAGTCATCAGGACAGAAGAACCAACGCCAGCAGATTCTCATCTTCCCAAATGGCTGAGAAATCACCCACCCGATGCTATTCTCGGTGATCCAGAAGTTTCTGTTCAGACTCGACATGGCAGTGCGCTCCTGACTTGTTTTATTTCTCAAGAGGAACCTACTTCCATAGGAGTTGCGCTTGAATCTGCGGATTGGATTAATGCCATGCAAGAAGAGCTTGCGGAATTCACTCGCAACAATGTTTGGGACTTGGTAGAGAGACCATCACATCAGTCAGTGATTGGCACCAAGTGGGTTTTCAAGAACAAGCGAGATGAAAATGGCATTGTAATCAGAAAAAAAGCTCGTTTAGTCGCCAAAGGTTACAAGCAATGTGAAGGCATCGACTTCGACGAGACCTTCGCACCAGTTGCAAGAATGGAGGCGATACGGCTGTTCCTTGCATATGCAGCGTATCATGGTTTCACGGTATTCCAAATGGACGTGAAGAGCGCCTTCTTGAATGGCGAGCTAAAGGAGGAAGTATATGTCGAACAACCTCCAGGCTTTGAAGTAGGCACCAAAGTGTACAAGCTGAGAAAGGCCCTGTATGGACTGAAACAAGCGCCCAGGGCTTGGTACGAGACGCTATCACAGTTCCTAATCAGTAATGGATTTCGGAAAGGGAAGATCGACAGGACTCTCTTCATCATCAAGGATGCTGATGATATGCTAATGGTGCAGATATATGTCGATGACATTATATTCGGGTCAAAGAATATGTCTCTCTGTGAGAAGTTTTCTCAACTGATGCAGAACTCATTTCAGATGAGTATGATGGGCAAATTAACATACTTCCTAGGACTCCAGGTCCAGCAGTCAGCTGATGGGATTTTCATTAATCAGCGGAAGTATGCCAAGGACCTAATTCAGAAGTATTGCCCCGAGAAGACTAAGGCTCTCAGAATACCGATGAGCACCAGTTGCCAGATCTTTCTTGATGAAGAAGGAGAATCGGTTGATCCTTCCAGCTACAGAGGTATTATTGGATCACTTCTCTATCTGACAGCCAGCAGACCCGACATTTCATACTCAGTCGGAGTGTGTGCCAGATATCAAGCCAATCCAAAGAAGTCACACATGGAAGCTGCTAGGAGAATAGTGAAATACCTCAAAGGAACTGAATCACTTGGGTTATGGTACCCTAGGAATGATGAGCTTACACTCATTGGGTATTCAGATTCAGATTTTGCTGGATGCCGAATAGATAGGAAAAGCACCAGTGGTACGTGTCAGTTTCTAGGACACAAGCTAATCAACTGGTTTAGCAAAAAGCAACACTCAGTTGCCACATCTACTACTGAGGCTGAATATGTTGCCGCTGCCAGTTGCTGTGCTCAAATTCTCTGGATCAAGCAACAACTGGAAGACTATGAAGTGGACACTGGTTGTGTACCCATCTATTGCGACAACAGCAGCGCTATGTGCATAACGAAGAATCCGGTTCATCACTCTAGAACCAAGCACATAGATATCCGACATCACTTCATATGTGATCATGTCGAGAAGAAGGATATCAGCGTAGAGTACATCAGAACCGATGATCAACTGGCTGACATCTTCACCAAACCTTTGCCAGAAGCAAGATTCAAGGAGTTGTGCATCAAACTCGGTCTTATGGAGATTGATGCGAGCCCTAGTGTTGAGGAAGAATGAGTCCCAGCTCTCATTCCGTTCTTGATTTTCTGAAGGATGCTGATTAAGACTAAGTCCAAGCTCTTAGTCTTCATGTTTTCTTTAGTGGTAGCTCAAAACCACAGATGGTATCTACTGGCAGAACTTATTCCATAAACAACGAAGGAAATGAGTCCCAGCTCTCATTTCGAACTTGCCAGCAGTCATGCACCATCAGTCGAAGTAAAATTGGGTCCAAGCTCCAAATTCCAAGCAATGATGAAGAAGTGAAGAGAAGATTATGCGGAATGAATTGAGTCCAAGCTCTCAATTCTTTCAATCTTTCAAGTTGTCAGCAGACAACTGGTGATATATCAACGACTGGTGAAAATTGAGTCCTAGCTCTCAATTTGTCCAAGTACACGGGAACCAGTTGTGAGTATCAGTTGTCGACTGGTAAGAAGGCCATACTGGCAGGGGGAAGTATGCGACTGGCATATACCACTGATGACCAGGTATACTACTGATGACCAGTTGAGTCCCAGCTCTCAACTGACATTCTCTTGAAGTCCAAGAGTCGTGCCAGCTGTCGCAGAAATGGCGGGAAAGGTTTAAGATTGGTATTGCGTGTGCATATCTTCGAATTTAATGCGGTATTTAATGCCACATTTAATGCGCACAGTGATTGCGCAGTCAAAAGCATTCTTGCGACCAATCAGCGTGTGCCATGTCAGCTACACGCTCCATCCCACGTCAGCACGACCACGCACGTCGCCACAGGGAATCGTGCCTGCTGATGACCGTCGATCCTCACTTTTGACGAATTAATCTCGTCCATCCATCCCAGCTTGGCACCAGTATAAATAGCTGTTTTCATGATCGGAAAAACTCTTATCATTCCTTCAAATTTTTCGAACATATTTTCCGTTCATCTTCCCTAATATTTCCAAACACTTATTCCCTGATAACATGGCATCTTCATCCACCCCCGCTGCTGATAAATCCTCATCATCCACTGAGTCTCTAGACTTGCCATTGGCCGAATCTCACATGCCTACCTTTACAGGCATTGCGAAAGAAGAAGACATCGATTATACCTATCCCTTCAACAAACTTGTTCAGTTGAACAAAAAGGCCACCCAACATCTTCTTTCTAACTCCCAGATCAGAGCCGCCCAAGTCCAGAAGGAGAAGATTTTGAACGATAAGTTAGCCGAGAAGCATTTCGGCGAGGAGCTGATGGAGATGATCGACCATGAGCAACTCCGACCGTACTTGACGGCAACCCCCAGGAACTTCCACCCACATCTGGTCGCCGAGTTCTATGCCGCGCGGTGATTGCTGACGACAGGAAATCCTTCACCACGTCGGTGTTCGGACACCTGATCACTATCGACGTAGAGTACCTAGCCAACCTCTTTGGGCTGATGAGTACTGGTGAGGAGGTGGCGACGTATTTCAAGGACGATACGGTGGAGTTCAGGCGGAGGTGGACTGAATGGAAGAAGGAAGGGGTGACTGTCTTCAAAACTGGCATGAAGAAGTCAGAGATGCAAGATTACTGGCAGATGGTATGCGACATTGTTGTGCGCATGCTACAATGCGAAGTCGGCTCTTACGCCGAACTGAGCCTAAAGAAGTTCTCGGTCATGTGCGCCCTCGTGGATGGGGTACATGGAAATTGGGCCGAATTCTTCTTCAGACGGCTGCTGGAAAATGTGGAGAAGAATGTCACGGTGAAGACTGACGGGAAGTTTCTTCACGCAGTGTCATTCGGGCTGAGGATCAGCCACATACTGGAGGTCGAGATGGGGGACGACGTCGACCAGGGGGAGCAACTGGTTGGATCAGATTTCATCCCAGCCACAAGGGTGAAACTGGCTGTCCCCGACTACAAGAAGCCACGCCGGCTGAAGGGGAAGAAGGCTGTGGACCCCGATGAGTCTGTTTCTGAAGAAGATGCAGAACAGACATGGGAGGAAGTACCAGCGGTGGCTCTCTCACTGACAGCTGAGGCCAAGGCTGAGCTGAAAAGGAAGCTAGAGGTTGAATCCTTATTCGCCACTATGGAAGATGCAGTGGCTAAGGCAACCGGTATACATCCTCGCGCATCAGCACAAGTGCCAGCCCCCAGGCCCCCTTCAAGTAAGAAACCCAAGACCCACCAGCGCCAGCAGCCCCAGCCAGCTGTTGCCTATGCCCCTGCGTCAGGGAAGATCTCAATTCCAGTCCAGAAGTCCATCTTGGGACTGACTGAGGAGGAGACCATCAAGAAGATGACCCGAAAGAGGAAGAGGGTCCAGACGAGAGCTCAGAAGCTGGTGGAGCAAGCCAAGAAGGAGCAAAATGCTTCTCTTGTGAGGAAGAAGCAGGCTCAGGCAAGGCTGAAGGCCTTGGCAGACCAGCAAAAAAGGGAGGCTGAGCTGGCAGCCCGCGATGAAGCCTTTGCTAGAGTAAAGGCCGAGCATGATTCTCGACGTCAGGCGCAACTGGCAGAGCAAGTGCATCAGGTGGCGAAGGGAAAATGGGGAGTTGCCCAAACTTCAAGTGACATGCCACAAGCACCAGCTCCAGGCCAGATCCTCTCTGAAGAATCCTTCACGCGCCTGATGGTCATGGGAGCTGAGGAGGACGTACTATCTCTTGTAGATATGTACCAGCCTGAGGAGGATGTGCCTCAAGTCCCTCCACCCGCGCAAGGGGGTGGTGGACGTGAATCTGAAGTCCCACTGGCCGCGCAAGGGGGTGCCAGTGGAGGAGTTGTAGAGCGGGCGACCACCCCGGAAAAACTGGCGAGTTTCTCTGATGATGAAGAAATATCAAGGGCCGAGGAACCAGCTGCCCCAGCTGAGAAAGAAAAAGTTGAAATGGAGACTACTGGTGAGGAGCCAGCTGCCCCAGCTGCGCCAGTCATCACCATTCCCGACGAGGAATCGCCACCAGTAGTACATCACTCCAGGGTGCAGAGGATGGAGCCAAGGGATCTTTTCCCAAATTTTGAGGCTGAGGCTCGTCCAGCTGCCAGTCGTCCACACTCTTCCGAAGCATCATCTTCCGGACGACCAGCTGCACCCACACCAGCATCAGCGCCTCATGTGCGTCAAGAGAGGAGGCCATACATGCTCTGTATCCAAGAACACCAGCTGATAGATGAAGATACCTTCCAATCGCGAGTGACAGGGGTACACCGGTGGGAGCACCGCGGGGACATGGCGTTTCAAAATTCACGAGTGCCAGAGCCTTCAGCATTCAACATTATCCCCATCAGCGGACTCCCCCACCAGTCAGTCTACGCTTCCAGGATCTACGACTGGTGTCTGCCCCTGCACCCGATGGAGTATTACAACTACTCACTCTATGAGTATGCCGACACCATCACAGCGGAAGTGGAGAGCGCTGTGGATGAGGAGATGATAACCAGGTACAGAGACCTGTGGCGAATGAATGCGGAACTGCTTCTGGAGTTCCGGAGGTGGAGGATCTTCGACTGGTGCCAACGCCAGTTGACAGTGGAGAAGCGTGCCGTACTGTATGCCAGGCTCGGGCTTGGATACTGGAGATCTGAGGAGGCCTGGGCAAATACATTCATGGATACTGATCCTGAAAGCCACCAGCAGCTGTCGAACAGGCGAATCAGGCGCCGATTGAGGAAGATTGCAGAATACCGACAGCTGACTGGAACCTCCGGCCTCCCTAGGCCCAAAATGGTTAAGTTGCCATTCCTCCAGTTCCAGAGCACCAACAGAGGATATCAGCTCATATACGCTCTCCGCCGCATCAGGGTAATTGTCACTCTCCCCCGGATCCCTCCCTATTTTGCTATTCTTTTTTATATGGCTGCCAGCGCTCTGCTGGTAGACCACATAGTGGAGGAGGATCCCTCGAGAGGTTGGTGGCTGACCACTGCCGTCCCCCCTGTTCCAATGGTCATGGGCGATCTTGTCCCTTATCATGAGGACTGGCAGCTGGCGGATTTCACAGCCCCACCTGTTTTTGTACAAGGCCCGCCAGCACCAGCCGAGGTGCTCGCGGAGGAGCCAGCAGCAGCTGACGTGCCCGCGGAGGAGCCCGCCCCAGTGCAGGTACCAGTTGCGTCTGCACCAGAGATGGCTGATACCGCACCTGATGTGCCTTCCACTTCCATGGAAGTATCAGCGCAGCCACTCTCAGAAATTCATCCTCCTGCGCAACTTCTTGCTTACATCGACGCCAGAATGGATCAACGCTTCGCCACTTTCCAAGCCGATGTAGCGCAGCAAATGGAGTCCGTCACCGCCGGTGTTGCCACCTTTTTGGCGCGGATCCAAGAGGGGGAAAGGGCGCGAGCACTGGCTGAAGAGGAGAGAGCCAGAATCGTTGAGGAGGAGAGACGCCTCGCAGCTGAAGAGAGGCGAATTGCTGCTGAAGAGAGGCGGAAGAGAGATCAAGAAATGGCCGAACTTACTGAGATCCTGAGGTCTATCACAAGTGCTAGGACTCAGTCACCAGGATCATCTTCCAAGCCATAGTCTAGTCTCTTTATGCTTTTGTAAGTAAATCTGTTAGACTAGTCAGTTATCATTCATTGTACATGTAATTGCTAAATCTCTAATGGAATGTTAACTGACAAGTTGATGACAATCTCTTATTGTCCAACAATTGTCTAAGTTTTACTTACCAGCTGAATTTACACATCCAGTGTAATCAGCACCAGCACTCGTCTTGCATGTTAAATTTATTTACATGCTTATTTGCTCTGATCTTAATTTCCATATTTTTAAACGAGCAATATCTTTCCTTGGTTGAGGGGGAAGATTTTTTTTAGTTAGAGCTGATGTTGAGGAAGTAATTTCATGGGTTTAGATCTGATAGGTTTCACTTGTAAAACCCTGAAATCCTTTGTAACTTTCCTCATCAGCTGAGTGCTCGCTGGTTAGGCTTTGATCGCACCAAAAAGGGGGAAATTGTTGGGAAATCTGTCTAAGGTTTCCTCCCCCAGTAGCTTACTTGTTTAGATTATAGTTTTGGTGGATCAAATCCTAAGTCCTACCAGCGTCAGTTGTCTCTACATAGATCTGGTCTTAAATGTAAAGTCCTGTTTAGGTCTTTTGAGTTGTAAGTCGCAGCTGATCAAGACTCATGCTGACACTATTCACCAGCATGAGTAACGCTTACCACTGGCTACTGTTCACCAGTTGGGAAAAGTTTCATCAGCAGGCGGCTGACAAGACATGCTGACACTGTTCACCAGCGGTGAGAAGCACTTATGACTGGCTACTGTTCACCAGTTGGGAAGGGTTTCATCAGCAGGCGGCTGACAAACCTTACCAGGAGAGTGCGTGTTCTTACACTATTCACCAGCGGTGATTTCACCAGTCATGGGAGATTCAGAGAAGAATTAACATCCAGACTTTTGGTAGACTTTGATGATGCCAGGGCAAGTCACCAGCAGAGACTGCCAGCACAAGATCACCAGTATGATCTACCAGTCAGATGTTACCAGCAGAATTCCAGATTCTCTCTCCCCGCGTAGTAGAGACAAAAAGAAGATTCTCTGAGGAATCAACTGACAAAGGATGACTTTAAGGAAGGATAACTTAAAGTCTATCAGTCACAAGACGCCAGTCTTATTCCTCGGACTGACAGAAAGAGCCGTTCTGACATAAAGAGATCTGTGTCAGATAAAGCGGTCAAAGGTATGGCTCCTTTCCGGAAAAACATACCTGCCGCCGTCAGAAGGACATCCGAGGTCTGACACCTTTCCGGATGCGTCCAAACGGCTAGAAAGTTTGAATCGGTTCTTGCGGCTATAAATACGTCGCAACCACCAACATTCAAACATTAGATTCCACGAGCGATTGATTCCACGATTCTACTTATCTGCTCAACCACCGAAAGAACTGAAATTATTGCAAAGACGCATAAAGTACTTTCGAGGCTTTTCATAAAGCTTTCCGTGTGTTGATTTATCAAACACGAGACTTCAAGCTTTAAGCTTGTAAGTTAAAGATCTCACTTGGTGTTCTTTCTCCTTCGAGAGAGTTCACAGCAGCTCCTGTGCTTACCAGCACTTGAGTTATTACGGGCATTCTGCCGTAGAGACTGTTACGTTCTTGGGAGAACTAAAATCCCTAGCTAGCTGTGGAGGTTGAAGTGACGTGCTCGCACTCCATTAGCTGTGAAGAGTTGAAGAAGGATCCAGGACCGGGAGCGGTTGATCTAGTGAACTGGTGGACGAGGCATTCACCAGCTAGAGATAGATCGTAGGAGACCTGTACCTGATTACTCTTAGTGGAATTTCCAGTGCTTCGACTGGAGAGTGGACGTAGATCGATTGATCGAACCACTATAAAATCCTTTGTTATTTATCAGCTTTCTGCATTTCATTCATATTTTAAACCCAGCACTCAAGTGCTGGAGTATATCCTGAAACTGATAAATAATTGTGCAAACAAGGCTAAAATATTCTAAGTTTTGAATCACCAGCTGACCAGTTGTCAGCTGCGTACTGAGTAACCAGCACCAGCTGACCAGTTGCCAGTTGTCAGCTGTGTGTAAGTAGCGTGCAAGAAACAATTAACTTTATTTCCGCTGCGTATCGTATTATTATACTCTGAAAAATCGGGACCAACACTTGTTAGGACATATGTGCACTAGCGTATTAATTAAAACATCTACTAGCACAACAACATTGACATTTGAGATTGATTTTTTTGTTATGATGATTAAATCATCACCAACAATCACATCACCAATTTTTTTAATAATTTATAAATTTTAATATAAAAAAATAAATATTAATATATATATATATATATATATATATATATGAGAGTGGATCAAATTTATATATAATTAATATTATATATATTAATTATATATAATATATTATTGAGGGGGAGTGGGTCGGTTTGGGGGGAGAGAAGGGAAGTGTGGTGGGGGGGAATGGTGGTTCGGTGGCAGAGAAATTAAAGGGGGAAGCAGGTCGGTGGCGGAAGGCATCGACCACCGACTCACTTTGATCATTTTTTTTTTGAATTTTATTTTCATTGTGGTCAGTGTTGGGTCTGTGTCGAGCCATGACACAGGCCCGGCACCGATCATACTTAAAAAATTTTAAGAAATATTTTTTAAAATTTTTTGATTGTGGTCAGTGTTGGGTCTGTGTCATGGTCCGACACAGACCTGACACCGACCTTCTCTCCTCAATAAAAATATATTTTAATCAAAAAATTTCAATCAACTTCATATTTTTTAAAAAAATTATAACAGTTTTATGAAAAAATGTCAGAATAGTGCAGTGGATATTTTTTAATTTATACTAGTATGGCTCCGCACGATGTGCGGGATTGCTTAGTTTTTTTATTGTTTATCCATTTATATTAATATATAAATTAATAATTAAAGAAAAATATTCATTAAATAATTAATAATTTATATTTTAATTTATATTTCAACAAACTAAGATGTCCCTAATCTCGGAGCGACGTGGTTAAAGCACTTTGTCTATGAACAATTTTGTATAAAATTAATATTAGGAACGTACATCATTTTATATTGAAATTTTTTACCCCAATTTTTAATAAATGAAATAAAATAACAAAACAACATAAATAAATAATTTTTATATTTTCTTAAACACTTCTTTATATACAACATTAGCAGTACATGAGACACTGAGATTATCATCATTACTTGTTAATATCTTGAGTCCGTTTTTAGTCGTAACTCTGGAAACAACAACATATAACCTTGAGTAAATACAACTTTTTTTAATAAAATGTCAACATGTGATAAGGATTGTCCTTAACTCTTGTTAATAGTCATAACATATAAAACAATAAAGGGGGAACTATCTTCTCTGAAACTTGAATGGTAGACATATATCAGAAGGCGTCAGAGTCATTCTAAGAATAGAGACAATTTCACCAGAACTATTTCCGTTCAGTATCTTAGCTTCAATAACATGATTGCCAAGCATGGAGATGATTAGACAGGTTCAGTTGCACAATCCAGCAGAATGATCTATATTTCTCTGCAACATAATAGGAGTTCCCACCTTGAGTATCATCTCATGATTTGGTAATCCCGTACATTTCAAGCCATTCAAATATTCAGGTGTGTGCAAATCAGTCAACACATTCATTAATCCATCTACTTTGAACATACTGTATGAACTTAAATATACCCTACTATCAAAGGTGTTACGATCCATCATGTGTAGATTCACTACATCAACAATGGATAGCTCTATCTTGCAAATACGACAAATCATTATTGCAACAAAATGTAAAAGGATGCATGCTTTTAAAAAATCATTATTGTTAGGATTCTTTTTAGAGAATTTCTTCCATACTTTTTTATGTTTTGGTGGGTCAAAAATTGTAAGACATCTTAGTCAATTTTTTCCAGTTTCTAGAGTTCTAAACTTGTAATCCTTGTATAGGATTGAATTGAGTTGTAATAGAACTTAGGCTGAAGACCGAGCAAAGAAGAATGCTCGAGAATTGACTATCAATACGCCTAGCCTTGACCTAATACTGTGTTGGAGCACTCAGTTTAAGGTCCTACCATACTGACAAGGAGAAGTCAGTATGAGGGCTTTCCCAAACTGACTAAGGAGAAGTCAGTTCAAGGGATTTCCATACTGATGAGGAGAAATCAGTATGAAGGCGTTTTCCATATTGACTATGGTTAGTCAGTATGAGGGCTTACCATACTGAACCTGGGAAGTCAGTATGAGGGCAAAGCTGTACTCACTTTTAATAGTCAGTATCAGAGCCTCTACCTTTAAAGAATAAGCTTTTCGAAAGATATCGAAGCTCAGTCTGACTCAGGTATTCATATGCCCAAGTCATTATAAGGTTATCCAAAAACTGGGATCCCTCTGACTGAGAAGAAGTCTGACATAATGTTAGTGTAACGTACACTAACGCTACAGAGCAAAAAGGAGACCTAAGGCATGGGCTACGATTGGACAATATAATCCACGAGTCTAACGTTTGGATTTATGTGTCTAACGGATAGAAATTCAAATTGCTATAAGTCCTCCTCTATATAAAGGCCTGCCCCTCCAACCTTAATAGGTTACCTGAACAAAATTCAAAATCTTATAAGTCTTGAGAAGACGAGTGCAAAAGTTCAGGCCATCTCTCTGCCAAAACTCTCTGAGTTTCCGTGTTCTCTAACACGAGACATGAGTCTCTGACTCAAGTTCCCCACCGTGCTATCATCTTTTAGCACGAGGCTGAAGCTTTAAGCTGAGGCTCTTCTTGGTGACTATATCTTTCTAAGATATCTTCACTGCAGTCAGTTTCCTAATTTGGGACTCTGATTCTCATGGGCGTATGCCAGCCACTTGTGTTCTGGGAAGAACCTCTAAACATCCAACCATTATGGGAAGAATTAGTAAACATCCACCTACCAGGAAGGAGGTTGCGGGGTGCATCCCCACTTCAACCTGAAGACTGAGTCTAGAAGGAGTTCCTAGGCGAGTGCCACAGCTGACCGAAGGACGGAGGAGCCACGGACTATGTATAGATTGTAAAGAGGCTTGTATTTACTTAGTGAATTATCCAGACCTTGAGTCTGAAGAGTGAATGTAGGATATTAAAATCCGAACCACTATAAATCTCTGTGTCTAGCTTTACTGCTTTCCATATACTTGCCCTGTTTTTCTGTTTCACAAACTGACTACTTGAGCCTTCAATACTTGTCCAAGTATTGAAGAATATAAAATGTGAAATTGACTTAAGACGGAACAAATACATAAGCTTAAATTGATTGCACACAAAACTGACTTTGCCTTGTTTAAACGAACTAGTAGTTGTGTTATTTATACTTCCGCTGCATACACAAAACCTTCCGCTGCACATATTGCACTCAAATTTCGGGACCAACAACTGGTATCACGCGCCAAGGTTCTTACAAACTACGGTTGTGTTGAGTCACTTAGGACCAGATCTCTATTTTCTGCACTTGGTTTTATTTTTCTGCACTTGGTTTCTGTTTTGTATGTTTAAAGCTTAGGTGCACAGAGATGGCTCAGATCACGAAACTTCCAAAGTACTCATCATAAGATTTTTTGATATGGAAGAAATGTTTGTTGATCATGCTGAAGAATTTCCATCTAGAAATGGCAGAGGTTCTATCTACCGGACCAATAAAGATCACTAAGGTGAATACCTAGTTCGGAGGAGCAGAAGGTCAGGAGATAGTGGAGAAGCCCTATGTGGAGTGGACAAACAATGACAGAGTTCGCTTTCAGCTGGATGCAGTGGCTATGGAGCTTATCTTACAATCCTTACCAGCGCCACTGGTTGTTGAAGCCTTAGAGCACAACAATGCCAAGAAGATGTGGGAATTTCTTGGCTCACTTAGTCAAGAAACAGCTCAGATGAAGCGAAATAAGCTTCAAAACTGTGTGGATAAGTATGAATCTTTCCAAATACTTCCTGGTAAAAATGTTAAATCTATGGAAGCAAGATTCAATGCTATTATCTGCGAGCTGAAGAACTTCGGGAGAACATATGAAGCTGCTGATATGAATGCAAAAATTCTCTCCAAGATGCCCAATGAAGATTGGTTCGTCAAAGCTACTAGTCTGAAGGAGAAAGACCTCTCCCAGATGACGACCAATGACGTGTTCGTGCAGCTCCAAGCCCACTAATGGGATATCCGAATGGCGAACAAGAATGAAGCAGTGCGAAGTGTCAGCACTCATCCAGAAGGAGATGCTGCCTTTTTTCACAAAATGGGAGTTCAAGAGAAGGCCTCAAAAGCCTTACCAAGCTAACAAATCTTCCGGACAGACGTCTACATCCAAGTCAGCACCAACACCTTCCTACCAGAAAAAGGAGGAAGAAAGCTCAATTGAAGAGCTTGAGGAGCAAATGAAGAAACTGACTAGACTTCTTGAGATAGTCAAATCCAAGAGGAAGGTTCACAATCCAGTGAACTGAAGTTCATCGACAGACCTCCCAGAGGTTGTTTTGAGTGCAACTCTCCAGGCTATCTCAAGTACGAGTTCCCACTAGTTTCCAAGGAGGAAAGGGAGCGCTTGGAGAGGGTGTTCGAAAAGAAAGCCTCTAGAGCAGTTGCTAAGGCCATGCTTACCAGAACTGAGGTGCCTGACATCTCAGACAATGACGACGAATACTGCATGTTAGACGAAGAGGCGGTGGAAGAAGCCTTCCTGGTGCTGGTGGCAAAGCTGGCAGAAGAGGAAGAAACTGAAGCTGAGTCTACAATCCAAGTAAATCTCTCTAACTCAATTTCTATTCCTATACGTGCATTGAAGACAACTCTGAATCTTATTGCTCAGAACCAGAGGATGTCACCTTAGAAATCTTAAATAGAGAATTTGCTAAATTCTATGATTTGAAAAATGTCTTGGCTGGTGAAAATGATTTATTGAAACTGAAGGTTTTAAAACTGACTGAGGAGATCCAAGGATCGAAGTCAGTAAGTGAAGAGCTAGCCAAACTTAGGGAAGAGCATTCTGTTTTACTTGAATCTTTTAAATCTATATCTGAAGAATGCGAGTCTCAAAAACTGAAAATTGCTAGTGACCAAAAGCTTATTTGTTCACTTTATTCTAGCACTAACAAAGTTTCAGAAGCTCTAAGTTTACAAAGACATGCCTCTGATAGAACAGGCTTAGGATTCTTTGAAAATAATTTGAGCAATCATGCTTCTACTTCTGAAACTAGAAATATATCGAATCATCATCTTGAAAAGAATTCTAGTTTAGAAGTTAAGTTGTTAGGCAAAGGAGTAGTCAGCATGAACAAAAACTCCTCAGTGGCCAATCAGGATAGAAGGGGACAGTTAGTTTTAAAACTGACCTCGATACCCAAGTTTAGAAACGGTTTGACTTATAAGTCGAACAACCCTGAGATAAAGCCCAGAATGCCTAGGAAGTGGGATAAGCAGAATGTTCATAATGCAAGGAAACCCACTTCAGCAGCTAAAAGTGGACTTTATAGAAAGTTAGTTTCATTTCTAGATTCTAGAAATTCAAGGTTCCCAACTCATAATTCTTATGAGAGGAGAACTTATCCGTATAGGAGGAACAACTATACGAGGTCTGAGTCCAATCATCTTTCCATTTTAAGGACTAGGAAGACTACACACTCCGAACTCAATTTCCGAGGACCTGATAGAAACTCAGTTTAGACAGTCAGTTCCTAGATACTCAGTTTGATGGGTTTTGTATACTGTAAGTATTTATTACAATGAGTATACAACGGTTTATTTCTCCTATCTGTTAACAATCTTACATGTGTGAACAAAGGTATCCTCTTGTCTCACCGATAGGGACGATCATACGGCGTGTTGTAGATCGCAGAAGACAGTATGATCACTTGACCTAGTGAGACATAAACCTGATCACAGCCGAGACAGCGTATGAGGATACGTCTGTCCAGATGGCTGCGGTATTGTCAGAATAAGTAGTCTGTCTTGGTTACTTGACATGCTGGTACGCAGAGGTGGCGTATTGATGGACCGCAGTGAGATGTATTTGTCTGTCTGACATCAGCGAATAAAAGATCTCGTTATATTGATTGAGTCCAAACCCTAACGAAGGTTCAGGGATTTGCACGGGTTGACTGTTGCTTTAACTTGCCATGGTGGAGAGCCTAAGTAACGTGCTCGTATATCCGCATCTTGGGTAACAGCAGTTCGTGTAGTACCGCCTGAGACTGAGTTTAGGTAACCATATCCGAGTAATAGGATGGGGACATTCCCTGAGTAGCTCAATAACATTCATCGTGCCAAAGTCCTGCAGGCTGATTAAGTTCAGGCACGAGTGATAAGGTTTGAGTGGTACTACTCAGGAATTATAAGATATTAATTAATTGTAGTTAGAGCTTGTCAGAGGCTCCGATTAATTAATGGATGTCCGGTAACCTTAAATATGGGGATTCTCAATTAATGCAGCCCGTTCTCATAACGTGGTAATAAAGGGGTAGGTCAGTATTAATTCTGTGGTGAAAAAGAATTAATATTAATTAATTAATTGTGTCCTGGGTTGTGGACATGGGAATTAATTAATTTATAGGCCCACTTTATTATTTGCATTAGGTCCCTGGTCTGGCCCAATTAAATATGTTGAATTGAGCCCAAAATGGCCCATTAGGGTTTCCAACCCTAGGTCTATAAATAGACAGCTCTCTCTCATAAGTCATAACACAGTTGAAACACACTAAACCTAGAGAGAGGGAGGCGCCGATTTTGGGAGTTCAAAGGAGGAGAATTTCGATTCTGGTCCTGCTCAGAATACAGATCTACGGAGTCCTCACCAGTAGTAGATCTGAACAGCATTGGGACACAGCCCTGAAGATCTAATCAGGAGAACAGATTTCTCTTCTCTTCTCTCTTTCTTTTTCGATTTTAATCTAGAAATTAGATCTCTAATTTCTGTTTTCACAGATTAAATCGGATCGCGTGGTTGAATTGAGATTTGGAATTCAAACGCGAAAGATCGATTCAGACTCGACGGAGTTACGGTAAACCCTAAATCCACAATTCTTCGTATTAAATTCATAGGAGCATGCTAGGGTTTTGAGAATTTAATTATGAGCAATATCCATAGATCGATCCGGTTCAGTTTGGTTTTGGTGATTCGGTTCACGGAAAAACCCTACAATTGGTATCAGAGCCAGGTTTCTGATTTATGGCTCTGTTGTTCATAATTAAATTCGATATGCATGTATGAATTTATTGTTTTGTGGATGTTTGGTTTTTGTTCCTCGTGGCAACCCGTTGATTCAGCCCGCGATGGTTTATCCGTGTAGGGCTAAATTGTTTTTGCGAAATCACGAGAAAATCCGTGATTAGTGTAGATTTGAAATTTGTAATAGAATAAATTTTGTAATTTTCAAATTTATGTAATTGAACGGGTCGAGGATGAAGAACGAAGACGGAGCCGACGCAGGGCCGACGGAGCACGACGGCGGGTGCGGGCGTGCGGGCGCAAGGCTCCGACGGCGCGGCACGGTGGGCGCGGGCGCAGGGCCTGCGCGCGCGAGGCATGGCAGGCACGCGGCGGCGCTGGGCCGGCGGCGGCGGGCGGCTGGTCGGCGGCGGCTTCGGCTGTCGTCGGCTGCTGCTGTCCCGTCGCGGTGGCTTGTGTTTTTGTGGTTTGTGCAATCCTGTGTAAACCCTAGGGTTTGCATTAGGGTTTAGGGACTGGGAAAAAGCCTAAGGTGGGGACTGAAAGGGACAGGTGCTTCAGGTGTGGTAAGAAAGGACACTGGAGGAAAGATTGTCAAGCCAACAAAGCTAGACAAGGTATGCCATTTTGCATGTATAACTGTAAGCATGATTAGAGTTAGTTGTTGCTCTTCTAGAGCTGTAAGCACTGACTTGTTGATCATGTTGTTATACTTTGCAGGGGACCGTGCCGACAAGGCTGGTGAATGATGGCAAGAAGATACCAAACTGGATGAAGGCAACGTTTTATGACGGAGCTTCATGGAGTTTTCTTTTCCTTATGTTTTGATGAATTAAGTGCATTTGAGAATTTATTTGTGGGCCGTGGTTTATCGGCAGGACAAATTTCATCAACTTTTATGGATATTTGTTATTTATGATTTTATCATTGGTAATAACAATGTTGTCCATTATGGTATGTTAATTTACAATCTCTATGTTACTTCGATCAAATATGTCCTTAAGTATTGCATGTAATTCATCCGTAATTGATAATCCTAGGAAGAGAAAACTTACTTCTTCTGATGAGGATCTTACATATCTCTGTCACTTGAGACTAGGTCACATCAGCTTGAAGCGGATTCAGAGACTTGCAGATGACGGTACATTGGACCTAGTCCGGGCAGTACCTTATCAAGTCTGTGAATCCTGCATCGAGGGCAAGATGTCAACTAGGCCTTTCAAGGCTAGTCAGTCTCGAGCAGAGGACGTGTTGGAATTGATCCATTCTGACTTATGTGGACCGATGTCCACGCAGGCTCGTGGAGGGTACGAGTACTTCGTCACTTTTATTGACGACTACTCAAGGTACGGATACGTTTACCTGCTTCGCTACAAGTCTGAATGCTTTGAGAAATTCAAAGAGTTCAAGGCTGAGGTAGAAAAGAAGGTCGGGAAAACTATCAAGTCACTGCGATCTGACCGCGGTGGCGAATACCTCGGTAACGAGTTCCTGCAGTATTTGTCAGAAAATGGGATTACATCCCAGTGGACTGCACCGGGTACTCCCCAGCAAAACGGTGTAGCTGAAAGAAGAAATAGGACTCTTCTAGAGATGGTAAGATCAATGATGAGTTATGCAAACTTACCAATTTCGTTTTGGGGCTACGCATTGGAAACAGCAGCTTACGTGCTTAATGTGGTGCCTTCTAAATCAGTTCCTAAGACACCTTATGAGCTCTTCCTTGGTCGCAAACCCAGTTTGTGCAAGTTTAGAGTATGGGGTTGTCCGGCACACGTACTGTTGAAGGAACCTGATAAGTTAGAAAGCAGGTCAAAAGTAATGTTGTTCATAGGGTATCCCAGGCAAACGAAAGGTGGTTACTTTTACTGTCCTGAGAGTCAACGAGTCGTTGTTAGCACCAACACTAGATTCTTCGAGGACGAGTATGTGAGTAATCACAGGTCAAGGAGTGATATCGTTCTTCAAGAAATTGAGAACGAGAATGCAATTCCACGGAAAGGGGAACGTGTAGATATGGGTGCACCTGTGAGAGATACAGCACCACAGACACGTTCTTCAGTGCAAGGTGCAGGACCACAAGTCACTGCACCTACTACTGACACGGCACCGATGCCTCGTCGTAGTGGGAGAGTTATTTTCCAGCCAGAAAGGTACATGTTCGTGGGTGAGTCTTCGGACTTGAGCCCGGAAGACGGACATGAGGACTCTGACCCACTGACTTACGAAGAGGCAGTGCAGGACAAGGATGTTGCCAAATGGCGTGTCGCCATGGATTCTGAAATTGAATCCATAACTGCTATGGATGTATACCAGAAAACTGATTGACGGATGGCTTTAGGGCCATAGGGTGCAAATGGGTATACAAGAGAAAGAAAGGGGCGGATGGAAAGATCACTGCCTTTAAGGCCAGGCTGGCGGCAAAAGGGTTATAGTCAGAAAGAGGGCATTGACTATGATGAAACCTTTTCACCCATAGCCATGCTCAAATCCATCCGGATACTCCTTGCCATAGCTGCACATATGGACCTCGAAGGTTACTGGGGAGAAGCCTTGATGACGACATGCTATACTCAGAACAGAAGCTCCATCAACAATCGCCATCATAAAACCCCATATGAAGTATGCAATGGTCGTAAGCCTTTTATAGCTCATCGACGTGCTTTTGGTTCACCATGTTACATCCATAACAATGGAAAGTCGAAACTAAATACTTTCAGTCCCAAGGCCGATGAAGGAGTGTTCCTTGGATATGGACATCCTTTATACATGGGATACAGAGTACTCAACAAGACAACCAGACTTGTGGAAGTAACATGCTCTGTTGTTTTTTATGAGTCTATTCTAGTGTGCAGAACCTTGAAAGAACTGGAACTTGGTGATCCTGATCTCAACAATGGGAATGAGAAACAGAGTGTTGATACAGAAGACCAAAGTCAAGTTTCTCAGACAAAATCTATAGATGATCACACAAGTGTTCCAGATGAAGAGGCCACAACCACAGTCAACCTTACAAAGGCCTTTGGATCATTGACAATGCATCCATGCATTGATCAAGGGGGGACTTCAGGAGATCAAAATAGAGCTCAGTTTGAGGGTCAAACTGGAACAGAGTGTTCAACTCAAACTGACCTTCACGCAGAAGAAGGTGCCCATCCTGAAGATGTCCAACCATCAGTACTTCAAGGAAATGAGAGAAATCTGGATATGGGAGTCTTTACTGGAGAAGGAAGCTCCAATTAAACTGACTTGTTTGGAGTTCCACTGTCTCGAGCAGACGGTACTGAGTATCCTAAAGATTTCGTCCAAACCGTTGAAGCCACCCAGCTCCAAAAGCCAAAATGGTTAATAAAGCATCCTAAAGAAGTCGTGCTGGACAGTATCTCCAACTCAGTTTGCACGAGATAAGGAAGTGCTCTACTAACTTGTTTTATATCTCAGGAGTCAGAGCCAACAAAATTTGTAGATGCTCTGAAGTCAACTGACTGGATCAATGCAATGCAAGAAGAACTTGTTGAGTTCAAGAGAAATGAGGTTTAGTACTTGGTAGATAGACCAACTCATCAGTCAGTTATCGACACCAAATGGGTCTTCAAGAATAAGAGAGACGAAACTGGGAACATAGTGAGGAATAAAGCAAGACTGGTAGCAAAAGGATATGCTCAATGTGAAGGAATTGATTTCAAAGAAACCTTTGCTCCAGTGCCAGGCTTGAAGCAATCCGCTTATTCCTTGCTTATGCTGCGCACAACAACTTCACAGTCTTTCAGATGGATGTGAAAAGTGCCTTTCTGAATGGAGACCTGAAAGAAGAAGTATATGTGGAGCAGCCCCACGGCTTTGAAGAAGGAAACCAAGTTTACAAACTGAGGAAGGTCTTTATGGGTTGAAGTAAGCACCCAGAGCTTGGTATGAGACGTTGTCTCAGTTTCTCCTCAAGAATAGTTTCTAGAAAGACAAAATCGACACTACTCTGTTCAGAATTAAGGATGGAGAAGACATCATCTTGGTGCAGATATATGTCAATGACATCATAATTGGATGCATAAACTTGAAGATGTGTGAAAAGTTTGCCAAACTGATGCAAAACAACTTCTAGATGAGCATGATGGGCAAACTGACTTATTTCTTAGGTCTTCAAGTCATCCAGTCAGAAGGATGAATCTTCATTAACTAGAAGAAGTATACCAAGGACTTGATCACCAAGTTTTGTCTTGAGAAGACCAAGCCCTTGAGGATTCCAATGAGCCCAAGTGCTCAGATCAATCTTGATAAAGAAGGCGAGGCAATCAACCCAACGGCATACAGAGGCATTATTGGGTCACTCATGTACCTAACTGCCAACAGGCCAAATATCTTCTACTAAGTTGGGGTCTGTGCGAGGTTTCAAGCCAATCCGAAGAAGTCGCACATGGAGGCTGTCAGAAGAATAGTCAAATACTTGAAAGGAACTGAGTCCTTAGGTATTTGGTACCCAAAATCTGACGAACTGACTCTCAATGCTTATTCAGATTCAGATTTCGGAGGATGCAGAATCAACAAGAAGAGCACAAGCGAAACATGTCAGTTCCTAGGTAACAAGCTTGTCAGCTGGTTCAGCAAAAAACAACACTCAGTAACCACGTCATCGACATGAGGCACCACTTCATCAGAGATCATGTCGAAAAGAAAGATGTTTCAGTAGAGTATATCCGAACTGACGATCAACTAGCTGACATATTCACCAAACCCCTCCTAGAGACCAGATTCAAGGAGCTTTGCTTAAAGCTGGGTCTACTGGAAGTTGATGAAGTCCCTATTGGAGAAGAGTAATGGTAAAACTGAGTCCAAGTTCTCAGTTTTCAAACTCGATGCTCCACTCAGTCTACTAAGGGGACTCATCAAAGCATCCGAAGAGCAAAAACTTACCTTCATTCAAACTGACTAATAAAGAAGCACTCAGTTTCTGGTTCATACTAAGAAGATCTCAAAAGACAGATGCAGAATTAAACTGAGTACCAACTCTCAGTTTAGAAATTGACTCTTAAGTCAGTTCCTGGAATTTTGAAAGGTGGGATTTCAAATTCCAAAGGTGATCGTTGCGGTTACATCGCAATTAATGCGTATCTTGCATCGATCAACCAGATTTCAACACGTAGAAAATGCTCCTTACCACGTTGCTCCAGTTAAATCTGAATTGCGCAGCGCGAGGCCACGAATCTCAATCGTTGCCGAAGATCCGGAAATTGAAAGGTCACAAGGTACACCTACCTTATTTAAATGACCTTTCTCTCTGCTATAAATATGGTTCATTCTTTTTGTTTTCCTTGTGTATGAAAAATCTTCTGAAAAGAAACCACAAGAAACAAAAACTTTTCCCCAAAATCTCCATTGTCGAACCTTTCTTTCCAAGTTTTTACTTCGTCTTCACCAACACTTTCCTCGATTTTGGGAAAATGGTGTTAGAACCCCAAATTCCAGACATAAACTCACCACCCTTTTTGGGTGCGGTCAAAGAGGGGGAAAGAAGTATGGAAGGTGCAGAAGACATCAGAGTCTGGGACACAGCAGTCGTTGTCTTACTGGGAAGGAGTAAAGGAGAGCTGAAAACCTAAGCTCCTCCCCAGATCACTGCTCGCTGTCCCAAAGTGACGTGTCAACATGCTCCTGCGTAGCACAATCACTTCTTTCCCTGCAGCTAGTTTACAAACAAAGATATCAAGACCAGGGCATGTATTAAATTAGTGGAGGCTCACCCCTCCACGGTAGAGCTGCTAAAACCAACATGAGGGAAGTAGTGTATGTCGAACCGCATACATCCCTCAAGAAACATTGAGATTTTTCACCTCAACGGTTCACAGCGTTGGTTTTTTGTTCCAAGAACTCCTAGAAGACGACTCCAAGAACTGTCTCAACTGTCCTTCTTGGATGAGGAGTTCATCGGAACCATAACAACAAAAGTTTGAAGAAAGCTTGAAGACCCGAAGCAGCCTTGTATAGTTCTTGCAATAGATCTGTAATAGGTTTCTTTTTGTTAGTTTATCCTTGTACTTGTAATAAAAATTATTAAAGGGTAAACTGACTTGTTGATGACAATCTCTTTTTGTCCAACAAAGGTCTTCATTCTTCAGACGCTGAATTTACACAATCCAGTGTAATCAACAGGCTTCTAACTCCCCTTCTTAAGATTTAATTGCTCTAAACTGACAAGAAAATCAATCGAGCAATATCTCTCCAAGTTTATAAGGAGAAGATCTTAAGTAAAAAGCCCAAATTTAGGGGGAACTTTTCTAAGCTTATGTGACACATTGTCAAAACTCTAAAGTTACCCATAACTCATCGGCTTAGGCTCCAGATGGCTTTGACCACACCAAAAGGGGGGGAAATTGTTAGGATTATTTTTAGAGAATTCCTTCCTTACATTTTTATGTTTTGATGGGTCAAAAATTGTAAGCCATCTTAGTCAGTTTTTCCAGTTTCTAGAGTTCTAAACTTGTAATCCTTGTATAGGATTGAATTGAGTTGTAATAGAACTTAGGCTGAAGACTGAGCAAAGGAGAATGCTCGAGAACTGACTATCAATACGTCTAGCCTTGACCTAATACTGTGTTGGAGCACTCAGTTTAAGGTCCTACCATACTGACAAGGAGAAGTCAGTATGAGGGCTTTCCCGTACAGACTAAGGAGAAGAGTTCAAGGGATTTCCATACTAATAAGGAGAAATCAGTATGAGGGCGTTTTCCATACTGACTATGGTTAGTCAGTATGAAGGTTTACCATGCTGAACCTGGGAAGAAGGTATTAGGGCAAAGCTGTACTGACTTTTAATAGTCAATATCAGAGCCTCTACCTTTAAAGAATGAGCTTTTCGAAAGATATCGAAGCTTAGTCGGACTCAGGCATTCATATGCCCAAGTCAGTACGAGGTTATCCAAAAACTAGGATCCTTCGAACTGAGAAGAAGTCTCACATAAAGTTAGTGTAACGTACACTGACGCTGCAGAGGAAAAAGGAGACCTAAGGCATGGGCTACGATTGGACAATATAATCCATGAGTCTAACTTTGGATTTATGTGTCTAACGGATAGAAATTCAAATTGCCATAGGTCCTCCTCTATATAATGGCCTGGCCCTCCAACCTTAATAGGTTACCTGAACAGAATTCTAAATCTGATAAGTCTTGAGAAGACGAGGGCAAAAGTTCAGGCCATCTCTCTGCCAAAATTCTCTGAGTTTCCGTGTTCTCTAACACGAGACTTGAGTCTTCGACTCAAGTTCCCCACCGTGCTATCTACTCCTAGCACGAGGCTGAGACTTTAAGTTGAGGCTCTTCTTGGTGACTATATCTTTCTGAGATATCTTCACAACAGTCAGTTTCATAGTTTGAGACTCTGATTCTCACGGGCGTATGTCGGCCACTTGTGTTCTGGGAAGAACCTCTAAACATCCAATCATTCTGGGAAGAATTAGTAAACATCCACCTACCAGGAAGGAGGCTGCGGGGTGCGTCCCCACTTCAACCTGAAGACTGAGTCTACAAGGAGTTCCTAGGCGAGTGTCACAACTGACCGAATGACGGAGGAGTCACAGACTGTGTATAGATCGTAAGGAGGCTTGTATTTACATAGTGAATTATGCAGACCTTGGGTCTGAAGAGTGGATGTAGGATATTGAAATTCGAACCACTATAAATCTCTGTGTCTTGCTTTACTGCTTTCCATATACTTGCTCTGTTTTTCTGTTTCACAAACTGACTACTTGAGCCTTCAATACTTGTCCAAGTATTGAAGAATATAAACTGTGAAACTGACTTAAGACGGAACATAGACTTAAGCTTAAACTGACTGCACATAAAACTGACTCTGCCCTGTTTAAACGAACTAGTAGTTGTGTTATTTATACTTCAGCTGCATACACAAAACCTTCCGCTGCACATATTGCACTCTAATTTCGGGACCAACAGTTATATTTGTAAAGTAAGAGTATAAAACCACTCTTTATGAGAAATATTATTACAGTAGTTATATATATATTTTTTTTGTAAAAATAGTTATTACATCAAGTTTATTTTAACATTAGTAGTATTTTACATAAATGTCCCCCAGATTTGTTTTAATATGTATATAAATAATATTTTGGGTATTTTCATAATATATATAGTGAAAATGAGTATTAATAAATTTCACTCTATTATTAATTTAGGATTCGAAAGATAATTTAATTATAAATTCATGATTTTTAATTCCGAATATAAAAGATTTTAAAAACTCTCAATTTAGGACTTAAAAAATTATAAAATTTTTAATTCAGAATCTCAATATCAAATATCTGATTGACAATTTAAAAACTTTTCATGCCCTGAATTAAAAATTAAAGTATTTTTTTTTGGTTCTAGATGAATAATTAAAAAAAATAAAATGGAATTCATCCTATTCCATGCACCCTTGCATCACTTGATTACTCCTCAAGGCCATTTCGCTTCTGCATCACCTATCTCTGTTTCAACTCAGACACTGTTTTTTTTTTTTTTTAATTTTTTTATTCCTCTCTCTAGTCTCCATATCTGTATCCTCTATTTCTCCCCCGTTCCTCGACTTTCTACTCTAAATCGACGCACAGCGCCTAGGAACATTCTCACCGCCATATATATGTCGATTTATTGATGCTGTCTATCTGGACTCCCTCCTCCTGCATTTGAATCGTTAGGGTTTAGGATACAGAAATCTAACGCACATTTGGGATCGAGCTGAATGTCACTTCAGATTCGAAAGTGAAATTGAAGTTGACACTGACTTGAGGATCTCGCAAGCTACGATTTTCGCACTCATTCGTCGATCTGCTCCAATGGATTCAGTATCTTCGTCATTGCCACTTGGCGCGAGAGATGGGCCACCGGAAGCGGCGGTGGTGGAGGAAGACAGTACCCTTTCGTTTGTGGCGGGGTTGGCTAAGGAGTCTGCTTTGCTCTTTCAGACCGGCAAGTTTCTGGACAGTTTGAGAGTCTTGAATCAGTTATTGCTGAAGAAAGCGGGCGATCCCAAGGTAATTTTTGCGAAAGATTTTGTTTGTATTCAAGCTTAGGAATTTGGATTGGCTATGCTCTTCATTTGGGTGCATAGTTTTTCAGGTGAAGTATCTTTAACTTGGTTTCTGAGTATTCAAGTTGATTTTGTTTGAAGAATGCACAATTGTACTTGCTAGTAAACTTGTAGTTGATTGGTTTATTTATTTACTTTCTCTCTGTTTTTCTCTAATTTCGGTATTTTTTTGTGCTGGAAGATATGACTTGATTACTTCAATTTTTATCTTCATCCAACTTTTTTGTTGCTGCTGGAAGTTAGGTTCAGGGGTGGGGTCTAGTTTTTCTTTTACTGGGGATGGAGGTACTAATTAGCAGTTGCGTTGTTGTTGCTGTTAATTTTTGTCTATTATTTGTGGGCACTCAATTGGACTAACAATTGATGCCTTTGTGATCAAATAATTATTAAGTGTGAAATCCATATTTACTGCATGCATTAGCAGGCCCCTACCCAAAACATAAAAAGGGGGACCACCTTCGTTGCCAAAGTGAGACATCTTTGAATACAACATTGCGAGAAAATTCACTTTGACGTTTAGCGTTTTCTATTGCTTTTCTTTTCTCTCCAAGTGTCTAATCTAAAGTTGAAGGAGTTTTCATCTATATAAACAAGCTTTAAGACAGGAGCTGCAGCATATATTTGAGGTTTTTTCATTACATTTTCGGTTACTGATGCATTCCTTCTCTCTTGTCTGTTATTTTATTTTGCATTTTAGGTTCTTCACAATATAGCTATTGCTGAGACATTCCAAGATGGGCTTTCAGATCCTAAAAAGCTTATTGAATCACTTCAACAAATCCAGGTTTGTACTTTATCATTTAGTGTACTATCTGAGTATCTGTGCGTCTGTCTCTGTCTCTCCCTTTCTTTCATCCTCACATAGTGAATGAGGTTGTTTGTTTGCAAAGTAGCATTTATGCCTATACGGGCTTGTTCTCCATATGCTCTGATAACATGTTATGAATAATTAGTAATATATGTACTTTGTCCTTCTCTGGAGGTAATACTTGAAATTGATGCACTTTGGTTGATGGAAATGACAATTGCTCTAAGTTGTGTTTGCCCTTTTCCTTAGCTACCAGTGGCAGTGGATGAGGAAAATTATGTTGTATGACAGTTGACACCCATGTTACAACATTTAATTATGGGAAGGAAGGCTATTGATAGCAGTGACAATGGGTTGTGAGAAGTGCAAATAACCTCTAGTCATCCATTTGATTATGCATGCTGATTTTCCGATTCCCCTTTGTTCCTTCATTTAAAATTATATATTAATGAAGCTCCTCATATTATGTTTCAAATATTTCAAAGAATCATTTTTGACTTTTTACCAGGTTTATGTAATTTATAAGCTCATGGATATGACTACACAAAACTGCAAATTAATTGTGTACATATGAGATTGCATGCTGTATGGGGAATTTTCCATTTCTAGCCAAAAAAGTGCCTTTACATATCATGGAACAACTCAGCTCAAGACTCTATTTTCCTTGAATGGGTTGTTTGCAATAAAATATGCATTTCCATTTATTGTGTAATGATTAATCTGTTTGTCACCCTTGATTTAGAAACAAAGAGATCATCTTGCTCATACATCTGGAGAAAGCTCAGAGCTTACTAGCGATGATAGTAGAACACCTACAACTGCCCTGAAGGGTACTAATCACGCAGCACATCAATTTTCTAGTCCATCAGTTGTCTACAACAACCGGTTTGACACCTCAGTGGCAATGTTCAATATAGTATGTTTTACTTTACTGGATATTGCTGGTTCCTCAATTAGGTTGATAATATTTTTTTGCCTCTGTTCTTGTGTCCAATGCATGAATCTTTTTGCAGGCTGTTATCTGGTTTCATCTTCATGAATATGCAAAATCATTCTCGTGCCTGGATGCATTGTATCAGAATGTTGAACCGATTGATGAGGTGACAATCATGCACTAATCACTAATCCCATTTATGATGCTTGTAATGTGGTCAGTTTGTTGACTTTTGCAAGGTAACATGCAGGGAACAGCTCTTCGTATCTGTCTTTTGTTGTTGGATGTTGCTTTGCTTTCTCATCATGCATCAAGATCTGCTGTAAGATCCCCCCCCTTCTTCCTGATACAAAATACAAGTCTGGCTTGAATTAGATGCAATTATGAGTTATTGATGATATATTTTAAATGCACTCAATGACTCATGAATGTCCTTATCCCTCTGGGGAAAATTCATTCTCTTACGAGTTTGTTGGTTACATAGTTTTTTGTTTTTTTTTTTAATTATTTAAATCAAATGATCTTTGAAAATATGATTTGGAATGAGAAGTCATACATTGTCTTGTATTCTAGGGAAACAATTTATGCAAAAAACAAGGATTTAATTATGCCAGTTACCACATATCTCTAAACTAAATTAGAGCTGAAGGGTTCTGCATGTCACACAGGCTGACCGAAAAGAGGTATCTCTGTCCCGAAGAGCACTTCGTCACATCACCTGAACTAATAAATGAAAAGACCAATTCAGAATTCAATTTATCTATCATGCTTTGAACTGTGCCCTGAAATCTGAAAATACTTGGTGGAAATCCATGGTTCAAAATGAACTGCAGCCTGGCCTACAGACAATTGGCCAGTTAGCCATTTACCTAGTTCAGTGGTTCAACTGGCTGGTTATGGTTCAAGTATATTTTGAACATGAAATCACAACAATTAGCTGACGCTTCAACTTTCAAACTGCTGGTTTGTGGCCAAAAATTCAATTTTTTTTTTTTTTTTTGTTAATTTAAGAGTGCTTATCTTGTTCCTTCTTTCCATTTAACTGTTCATATTTATAGTTGAGAAGTTAAAATTCAATTCAAATTTTATAAAACACAATTCTTGAAAATGGAATTAATAAGTAATAACAAGCTTTATTTCAGGTTCATGATGATCATGTAATAGCAATCTTGAACCATGATCTGCCAGTTTATGAACTGTGGTCATGTTGAGCTGAAAGCCTAGGTCAATAGAAATCATTTTAAGGAATGTAATGGAGGTCAATTGGAAAATGCTTAGTGATCTCTTACCTCACAACAATAGTTTTGATTGTTTGTGGTAAACAGATCAGCTCAAATATATTCGTCTAGTTTATGTCTATTGTCTAAATGAAACAAGTTGCTAAGTATCTACCGGTCACATCTTATCTGGGTAGTTAATAAGTGGCTAGATTCCTTTGTGCTCTCTCCTGTGAAAGGTATTGGATGTCCTTTACAGTTTACAGTGCTGGAATTCTGAATACTCTGAAGCAAGGTTGTAGAATTCGCTGTGTGCTCCCTGGATGCCAGTGGACGGTCACCTACCGCCTAGGCGCTAGGCGGTCTGCACGGGGCCTAGGCGGAAAAATAATTTTTTATATATTTATATTATATATAAATATTAGAGATAAATATATTACACTAAAATTATATTCAAAGTTACAATATTCTGAAAAATGAACAAAAATGATATCAAAATAGTCAACAAGACAACATCAAAATGGAATTACAAAAGTTATATCAATTCTCTTACAATATCCATCCAAATATCCAAATTTTCCTACACATCTAACATTCTAGAGTTCAAATTATCCCATAAAATAAACAACACCAAAACAAAATAACAAAAGTGAGGTGGGATGGTGGCCGGACTTGCTGTGGGTTGTGGTCGATTGCTGCGTTGCGCACTACGGGGGCTGGGGTCGTCGGTTGCAAGGAAAAGAGAGACATACGGCTGAAATCTGTGAGGTTACTTTTTGAAAACCCTTAAAACATTACCATATTAATATTATTAATAATTTATTTATATTTTTAAATATTATTTTTTTAAAAAAAAATTATGCATCCCGTCCAAAAACCGCACAGCCCGTCTATTTGCACCGTACAGCCCGCATATCCGCACCGTGTAGCCCGCACAGGGCGCCTAGGCACCGCATAGGCACCGAACAATTTTAATACGTACAGACCCCCCGAACAAGCACCTTTTGGCACGGCTGGTAGCCGCCTACTGCCTTGGGGGCCGTACTGACTGAATTTTACAACACTGCTATGAAGAAGACAGAGGTCATATAGGCTATAGCTTGTCCCAAGTTCACTATAGGGCATGGAAGTACTGAATATATGGATTCATGGGACACCACGCCACACTCATTCATTGAATATCAGTGGTTTGGCTGCAGCGACTAGTCCAATAGTAATACTCCAGTTGGGTGTCTCTCATGACTCCTAGCATGTAGTAAATTTAGTCCTTTGTAAGCTAATAGCAAATTTCTAGTTGCATCTGAGTGTTCGAAAATTTATGTCGTCTATGATCTAGCTTGTGTGGACAATGAATCTCTGAGTTTAGTTTTCTACTATATGTAAGTTTACAACTTCTGAAGACTATTCTGAATGCCTACTGCATTGTTATTACTGATTAAATGTTAAATAGTTGGCATAATTTTTAGTGCGAGATTCACATCTTTGTATGGTCCTGGACTGAAAGCTGCCAAAGTGCTCAACTTATGCTTTAAGTTTTATTTCCAAATCACCTGAAAAATGGATTCATTCCCTCATTTTTTAACTTGAGCCCATTACTCCTACTAAAGTTTCTGCACAGCTTGCATCTCTAGTGTCTGAGACAATAGTAGTGGTTGAACTTGTTCACGGATGGAATTAGATGAGTGCTTGGTTTTTCAAATTCTCGTCTGGTCAACTTGCCAGACAAGTTATTTTGGGCTCTTTATTTTTGAAGAAGTGCTCAACTGTCAGTTAGAATGATCGTGCTTTTCTTGTGGAATATTCTTTCCTTTTCATCCCATATTGGAAGTGATGGATGTTTATTGCATAATGACGTTCTGTCAGGAAGGACCATTTATGACTTAATTGTGTGGGTTTTGGAGATGTTTACTTGACTCTTGTCTCCTGCTGAACTGATGTATTATCTTTGTTTCCTTTAAAAAAGCTTTGACCAGTTGTCTGGTAATGTTTAGATTCAAATTCTGGATTTTAAGAGAGTTAGAGCATTATTTCAAGCACTATGATTTTGTTTAGGCGAATGAAGACATGGTCTGAAGAGGAACTGTAATATTTCAGATTGTGCAGTCTCTTTTATGCTTATTGTCTGCTTTCTGTTGATTAGTTTTTGGTCAATCTGGCATATGGTTCTCTTTGGGTTTGTCTATCTATTATCTTGAACTAGTCATGATTTATGATTGGGTAGATATATCACAAGCATAACTTCTACCTTTCTTTTATGCTATTTTTTTGGGAGGGAGGTGGGGGTATGCTGATATTGCTTGTCGTGTACTGATCACATGAAAGTGGATTTGTGAACAATTCTTATTTTACTTTGTTTATGCTGTTTTGATGAGATCGTATGAAACTCATTGTTCAGGATGTAATAAGCTACGTGGAGAAGGTTTTTTGTGTCAATAGCTTAACCAATCAAGTAGAGAATGGAATGACAGCTCAGCAGCAATCAAAGTCTTCTTCACTTCCGTCCAATTCAACCACTCCTGATTCAGTTGTTAATGCAAATACACTGGAAAATTCTTTAGCTATAACTTTATCTGAAGAAGCACTTGAAGATGAGTCATTGCAGTTACTATCATCCCTGGACATAAGTGGACAAAACCTTCAAAGACTTTCTGGTATTGCATCTTCTAATGATCCTTCTAGGAGCCACGTGGAAGATTCCCTTTCAGTTGTTGATTTGAGGCTTAAGCTGCATCTTTACAAGGTTCGCTTATTGCTTCTCACAAGGAACCTTAAAGCAGCCAAGCGTGAAGTAAAGATGGCCATGAATTTGGCCCGTGGAAAAGATTATCCCATGGCTCTTTATTTGAAGTCACAGCTTGAATATACCCGCCGGAATCCTCGCAAGGCAATCAAGCTCTTGATGGCATCAGGCAACCGGACAGAGATAGGAATCTCAAGCATGTATTACAACAATCTTGGGTGCATATATTACCAAATGGGGAAGTATCATACATCAGGTGTATTCTTCTCCAAAGCCCTCAAGAACAGCTCATTGGTACGGAAAGAAAGACCCGTAAATCTTCTAAAATTTTCACAGGACAAATCTCATTTGATATCATACAACTGTGGCATGCATTCCTTGGCCTGTGGTAGACCTTTCCATGCTGCTTGTTGTTTTCAAAAGGCCAGCATAATCTTTTACAACAGGCCTCTTCTGTGGTTACGTTGTGCTGAGTGCTGTCTGCTGGCCCTAGAGAAAGGACTCATAAAGTCTAACTCCTCAGCTGTTGATAGATCTGATATCAAAGTTAACATTATTGGAAAGGGTAAATGGAGACAACTTGGTTTGAGGTATGGGGTTCCAACAAATGGCCAGTTCAATGTTTGGAAGTCTGATCTGTGTCTAGGTGATGGTAAACAACCTGATCTATCTCTCTCTCTTGCCCGGCAGTGTCTTGTAAATGCTTTGTATTTGTTGGAATCTTCCGAGGCAAAATATTCTAGATCTAGCTCCGCTCCTAGTTCCGAGCATAATGAGTTGAGAGAAATATTTCCTCAGAATACAAACCACAAGAATGCCAGGGATGGCGATGAAAAGGAGTCTAATGTTAATGTACCATCTGGTTCAAGTCAAGTTAATTCAAATGGTGAAGTAAAAGAACAGAAGGGCGGAAACAATCAGAGTTCATCAATGCACAATTCTATTGCTGACTACGAGCATATCCTTATGAAAGAGAACCAAATGATGAAGCAAGCCATACTTGCTGATTTGGCTTATGTGGAGCTCGCCCTTGGAAATCCCCTGAAAGCCCTATCTACAGCAAAATCTCTGTTGAAACTTCCTGAGTGTTCAAGAATGTACATATTTTTGGGGACCATGTATGCAGCTGAAGCTTTATGCCTGCTCAATCGGCCACAAGAAGCTGCCGATAATCTGATGATGCATGTATCTGGTGGGAAGAACATTGAGCTTCCATATAGCCTGGAGGACTGTGAAAAGTGGACAGCAGAAAAAGTGGTCGATAATGAGGATTCAAATGCTGGGGTACTTGCTTCCAATGGTGTCTCAACCCATGACGAATCCCTTGTATCTCAGTTTCCGAGTCCGGAAGAGGCGCGTGGAATTCTCACAATGAATTTCGCCGCAAATATTGCTTTGCTGGGAGATTTTGATAGGGCACACCATTTTGTAATGAAAGCCTTATCTGATATACCTAACAGTCCCCAAGCTATTCTCACTGCTATTTATCTTGATCTAAAGCGCGGCAATACACAGGATGCTCTCGCCAAGTTGAAACATCACAGTGCCATTAGGTTTCTCTCCAGCAAATTTACTTTAAATGGGTCTTCTTGATGGTAACATTTGATCCTTCCAGCCCACACCGGAGACTCTTGAGTTAGCAGGTAGCCTTTAAAAGATTTGTAAAATATATATAGTGCGATTCAGGGAATAAGTTTTTGGTTCAATTCTTTTAAAAATTTTGGCCTTGGTTTTTATTTTAACAATTGGTGTTGTGGCTTAATTTTGGGGGGTTGTGATGTGAGTATCCCTCTAGAGTTCCAGATGTAGGTTTTGATTCCTTAGGGGTAGAGTGGGTTCGAACTCACAAGAGCAGAAAGCGGATTACTCAATTTTCTTGTAGAGGAAATATTCAGGCATTTCAATTCAATTTGCTAGACTTGTATGCATTCACTTGCTATTATGGCTTCTTCATTTGGTCTTCGTGTTGCATATTATTGTAATTTAGTACCATCGCTGTTTTGAATTTGGCATGCTAAACTCTGTGGATCTAAAAATGGATGGCAAACAATTGTCTTCCCCCTTTTTTTTTTTCCTTGTAGTTCAATAAGTGGTGTGTCATTCCATTTTTGCAATGAAGCAAATTTGTAGGAGACGATCCATAAATTCATTTTGTAGGAAAGAAAAGCTTTTGATGATTTGTATTGGCTCATCTTTCGAGTGAAGTTGGATTTATTTTGTTAAATTTTTTTTGGGATAGTTGTTCTTTAATTACTTGTTTTGCCTTGGACAAGTTAGGTTTATTAAATTATTGTATTTTCTTTTACTTGAGATTTAGGTTGGGGTGGCCTCATTTGTATTTATATTAAAATGCTTCATTATTCTTGATTGAATATACCTTGGTGTATTTGATAACTATATCATTAAAAAAAAAGTGTACACGATAAGTGCGTATATTAATTATTAGTTAGATTTACTCGAATCAAACATTTGTTGTATTTTATATTTTCAGGTTAAATTAACAAAATTATAGTATTATTTTAGTATTTAAAAAAAAACAATTTTAAGTTTTATTCATTAATATGATATATAAGCATATTACAATATAATTTTTTTATAATATACGTCCAATGTATATTTAATAAAAATAAAATAAATAGATCAAAACAAAACCCGCAAAAATAGAAGATTAATTTAGAAATTTGATGCATAAAAGAAAGACAAACTTGCTTGTGATGATTTTGCAATTTTTTGGTGAGGTATTATGTATTCCGATTAGAATGGTTATTTTGATATAGTGTATTTTAATTAGAATATTTATTTATGCAAATGATGCATTTAACATAGTGAATGATGCTTTTTTTTGTATATACATCATTTATATGTAAGGGTCCAACCATACCGTGTCGAGTCGAGTAGTGTCGTACTCAAGTTTCACTTGTTTAGTATAAAGTTGAGTTTCGAATATTTTTATCGAATACTTTGAAATTCATGAACTTTATCGAACCTTAATCGAGCCTAAACGAAAATTTTAAATTTAGAATGTATTTAAAATATTCATTATTATTTTGAAAGAAATAAATTAGGGGTGTGCACAGTTTAGCCGAAACAGGTCGAACCGGTCAAACCAAATTAATTTGGTCGGTCTGAAAAAATGATTGGCCGATGGTTTGAAGCATGAAACCGACTGTTACGGCCGGACCGGTCGAATAAATAACATAATTTTAAATATAATAATGATAATAAAATATTATTTGATAGAATGCTAAAATAACAGTTATGTTGATATATATATCCGATGCTTATATTCTTTCGAATTGCAACCCATAAATCAACTTATATTTCATTGTTTCTTATAACCATAACATTATTTATTTATTACTTATCTCCTATTTATATTTAATGACAAGCGAAATATATTTATATTAGTTTTATTTTGCGTATCATTCTTTCATTAATTTTTAATAATAAAATTGATATACAAATTTCCATTGTTTGCAATATTATTAGTTGAATAATCTTCAAATCGTTTAAATCGGCCGAACCAAACCGTTTTAGTATGGTTTGACTTGAAATAATTATTTGGATGGTTTGGTTTGTGAAAATTTCAAACCGTACATATTGGTTTGGTACGTACTTCGCCCCTTAAGCTGGTCAAACCGGACTGTGCACACCCCTAAAATAAATTATTTATTCAAAAATTAATATAATATTCATGCTCAAATTAAAAAACTCTCATTACCATAAATATTTATCATTATTGTTACTCTTAAATCATGAAAATATTACTTTTATAGAATTAATTATTTTATATTTCTTACTAATTTTAGCTAACGAGTTTGCTCACTTATTGAATAATATGATGTTCATGTTTGATTCATTTAATAAATGAGCTACACTAAACGAGCTTTATCTAGTCGAGACTTGAGTAGTTCACGAACAGTTTGATTAATTTACAATCCTATTTACATGCAATTTATTTTATAAACACATCATTCACTATGTTTAAATACATCATTTAGTTTCTGTTTGGAATGCAAATTCCAAATGAAATGCGTTCAATGTAAAACATATTTTAATGGAATGCGCTTAATGTAGAATAAATTTCGAATGTAATACTTAGAAAAGACTCACTCTAGATATAATTAGTGAGATGTTATATGTTAAAAGAAAAAGTGATAAATAGTATA
This sequence comes from Plectranthus barbatus, assembly GCA_026898455.1. NCBI lineage: Eukaryota > Viridiplantae > Streptophyta > Magnoliopsida > Lamiales > Lamiaceae > Plectranthus > Plectranthus barbatus. The sequence continues at coordinate 57,783 of JAPKLW010002182.1, forward strand.
CTTTAATTACATCTTTATTATTGTTTAATGTATTTTTATATTATAAAAAAGAAATAATAAATAAGAGAAAATAAAAATTAAATTGATGTTGATGCACCCAAGTGGTTAAATTGCATTTATATCCAATTCTTTGTTTTAGTATATTAACTAGTATTTTAACTGTGCGTTGTACAGAAGTATTATATCTTAACTTTGAAGTTTATAGTTTATTCACTTGAAAAAGTTATATATATATATATATATATATATATATATATATATAGGGTAGTGATCAGGTGAGAATATGAGTTACTATGAGAAATAAGAATAGATTTCGCGCGTCCATCTCATCAAATCGACAAACATGATTCATTCTCAGCAAATTGAAAAATGCGGCATTTTTGCCCCAATATCCTGCAGTTTTAGCCTTTAAAGGCTAAAACTGTAAAAAAAACTCAAACACAAACAGCAACCTGCATTTTAAGCCCGATTTACTTTATTTTTAGCCCAATTTACTTCATTTTTAGCCCGATTTAATTCATTTTTACATAAATACGAATTAAAAAAAATTAAACATCTTCTTCTTCAAAGCAGCAACACGAGCGTAGTCTCTATAAAACTCAATACCAACATCAACAGTTCTAAAAACTATGCCCTTAAAACGCTTCATCTCATCAACACACTTTGAAATAAATGAATCTGTAAGATACAAAAATGCACAAAGTTAACACTAAAGATGCACAATATAATAGTAAAAATGAACGTCGATTTGAATACACACTTTGGAATAAATGAACTTGTAAGATACAAAAATGCACAAAGTTAACACTAAAGATGCACAATATAATAGTAAAATGAACGTCGATCTGAATAAAATAATTTTTTTTAAACTATATTCATGCACAATAATCAAAGTCGAGACCGAACATGAATGCGAAATCCAGAAACAAAGAAAAAAATCTGATCGACAGAAGAAATATAAATCAAATCGAACAAAGGAAGGAAGAAGAAATCAAATCGCGCGAAGAAATGAATAAAAAATCTAATGAGATACTATTTCAGATTTTAAAAAAAGCTAAAATTACAAAAATAACCTTAATTTTGCAAAACTGCAGGATAATCGATGAAAACTGCACACGGAGTGAAATAGATCATGAGCGTTGAAATCACAAAATCAAAGGCTGTGATTTATTCTCATTTCTCATACTAAAAATTATTCTCATATGATCACTACTCTATATATATATATATATATATATATATATATATATAGGGGGTTGATCTGGTGAGAATAGCCCTTATCATGAGAAATGAGAATAAATCTCGTCCATAAATTTGACAACATCAACGATCCAGATTACATAAGAGCTTTAACAAAAAACGCGGCATAATATCATCATTTTACTTCATTAAAGGGCAACATAGTCATTACGAACGTACAGGGCGCAAAGGTTGTGTTTTGTTCATTTTATGTATTATATACTTCATTTTATCTTAGTTATACTTCATTTTATCTCAATTGCGAAGCATTATAAAATAAATTCGACTCGAATTTTGATGTTACACGTGACATGCATTTTATCTTAGCAGTTCTTCATTATATCTTAGTTATTCTTCATTTTATCTCAATTGTGATTCATTATAAAATAAATTCGATGTGAATTTTGATGTTACACGTGACATGCATTTTATCTTAGCAGTTCTTCATTATATCTTAGTTATTCTTCATTTTATCTCAATTATTGTTCATTATAAAATAAATTAAATAAAAATAAAATCAAATTTTCGGAAAAAATGATTTCAGTTCTCTTCATTTTATCTCCTATATACATCATTAAATGAAAAAAATCAAATTTTTAGAAACAGTTCTCTTCATTTTATCTCTTCTATACTTCATTAAATGGAAAAAATTAAATTAAATAAAAATAAAATCAATTTTTGGGAAAAAGTATTTCAGTTCTCTTCATTTTATCTCCTATATACATTATTAAAAGAAAAAAATAAATTTTTAGAAACAATTCTCTTCATTTTATCTCCTCTATACTTCATTAAAAGGGAAAAATTAAATTAAATAAAAATAAAATCAATTTTTCAGAAGAATATGCTAAGTTCATTTTATCTATTTAAAACTTCATTAAATTAGAAAATTCAATTAAATAATAATAAAATTTAATTTAATTTTAGAGTATTGGATTACTCAACAAGTCTATCGAAATCTTATGAAAAATCGAAAAGAAAAAGAATTACAGATCCAAATATGTAATAATGAAGTTCACGGAGGATAAAATAAAAATGAAAATTATTTGAGGGAGATACTATCAGGCTAAATGACAATGATACCCTTAAATATGTAATAATGAAGTTCTCGGTGGATAAAATGAAGACGGAAATTATTTAAGCATGACCGCAGATGTTGTGAAATCAAAGGCTGAGATTTATTCTCATTTCTTACATTAACATCTATTCTCATATGATCTAACCTCTATATATATATATATATATATATATATGGAGTGGATCTGGTGAGAAATGTCTTAATGTGAGAAAGTGAGAAATATGCTTGATTGTGTTCATGAAGTTTGCTTGATTATTTAGGTCGTTGCTTGGTTGTGTTTTAGTTGTTGCTTGTTTGAATACCAACCATTAATTTTTTTAAGATCTAATGGACACGATTCATTCTTTTTTCTCACAGGGGGATTTTTTACATGATCTCCTCTCTCTCTCTCTCTCTCTCTCTCTATATATATATATATATATATATATATATAGAGTTGCGTTCAAATCCGAACTAAATGTCCTGAATGAACTATGAACTTTTCATTGTTGTGTGTATAATTGATCATTGTAGTTTATATGATAGTTCATTATAGTACTTAATTATGATACTTCATTGTTGTGTGTGTAATTGATCATTACAGTGTATATGATACTATAATGATATATCATATATACAATAATGATCAATCACACACACAACAATGAAAGTTCATAGTTCATTCAGGAAGATGAGTTCAGCCTAGAATGCACCCCTATATATATATATATATATATAGGGTAGTGATCAGGTGAGAATAGGAGTTACTATGAGAAATAAGAATAGATCTCGCGCGTCCATCTCATCGCGAACAGGATTCATTCTCAGCAAATTAAAAAACGCGGCATTTTTGCCCCAATATCCTACAGTTTTAGCCTTTAAAGGCTAAAACTGTAAAAATACTCAAACACAAACAACAACCTGCATTTTAAGCCCGATTTACTTTATTTTTAGCCCGATTTACTTCATTTTTACATAAATACAAATTAAAAAAAAAATTAAACATCTTCTTCTTCAAAGCAGCAACACGAGCGTAGTCTCTATAAAACTCAATACCAACATCAACAATTTTAAAAACTCTGCCCTTAAAATGCTTCATCTCATCAACACACTTTGGAATAAATGAACCTGTAAGATACAAATGTTGGTCCCGGTTTTTCAGAGTTTATACGTTACGCAGCGGAAATAAAAGTTAATTGTTTCTTGCACGCTACTTACACTCAGCTGACAACTGGCAACTGGTCAGCTGGTGCTGGTTACTAAGTACGCAGCTGACAACTGGTCAGCTGGTGATTCAATACTTAGAAAATTTAGCCAAGTTTGCACAATTATATCAGTTTCAGAACATACACCAGCACTTGAGTGCTGGGTTTTAAATCAGAATGTAATGCAGAAAACTGATAAATGACAAAAGGATTTATAGTGGTTCGATCAATCGATCTACGTCCACTCTCCAGTCGAAGCACTGGAAATTCCACTAAGAGTAATCAGGTACAGGTGTCCTACGATCTATCTCTAGCTGGTGAATGCCTCGTCCACCAGTTCACTAGATCAACCGCTCCCGGTCCTGGATCCTTCTCAACTCTTCACAGCTGGTGGAGTGCGAGCACGTCACTTCAACCTCCACAGCAAGCTGGGTGTTTTAGTTCTCCCAAGAACGTAAATCCTCTACGGCAGAATGCCCGTAATAACTCGAGTGCTGGTGAGCACAGGAGCTGCTGTGAACTCTCTCGAAGGAGAAAGAACACCAAGTGAGATCTTTAACTTACAAGCTTAAAGCTTGAAGTCTCGTGTTTGATAAATCAACACATGGAAAGCCTTAGGAAAGGCCTCGAAAGTACTTTGTGCGCTCTTGCAATAACTTCAGTTCTTTCGGTGGTTGAGCAGATTCGTGGATTGTGGAATACGTGGAATCTCGGAATCTAATGAATCTGATCAAGAGTTTGAATGTTGGTGGTTGCGACGTATTTATAGCCGCAGGAACCGATTCAAACTTTCTAGCCGTTTGGACACATCCGGAAAGATGTCAGACCTCGGATGTCCTTCTGACGGCGGCAGGTATGTTTTTCCGGAAGGAACCATACCTTTGACCGCTTTATCTGACACAGATCTCTTTGTGTCAGAACGGCTCTATTAGTCAGTCCGAGGAATAAGACTGGCGTCTTGTGACTGATAGACTTTAAGTTATCCTTCCTTAAAGTCATCCTTTGTCAGTCGATTCCTCAGAGCATCTTCTTTTTGTCTCTATTACGCTGGGAGAGAGAATCTGGGATTCTGCTGGTAACATCTGACTGGTAGATCATACTGGTGATCTTGTGCTGGCAGTCTCTGCTGGTGACTTGCCCTGGCATCATCAAAGTCTACCAAAAGTCTGGATGTTAACTCTTCTCGGAATCTCTCATGACTGGTGAAATCACCGCTGGTGAATAGTGTAAGAGCACGTATTCTCCTGGTAAGGTTTGTCAGCCGCCTGCTGATGAAACCCTTCCCAACTGGTGAACAGTAGTCAGTCATATGCGCTTCTCACCGCTGGTGAACAGTGTCAGCGCGAGTCTTTTGTCAGCCGCCTGCTGATGAAACTTTTCCCAACTGGTGAACAGTAGCCAGTGGTAAGCGTTACTCATGCTGGTGAACAGTGTCAGCATGAGTCTTTATCAGCTGCGACTTACAACTCAATAGACCTAAACAGGACTTTACATTTAAGACCAGATCTATGTAGAGACAACTGTCGCTGGTAGGACTTAGGATTTGATCCACCAAAACTATAATCTAAACAAGTAAGCTACTGGGAAAGGAAACCTTAGACAGATTTAGACAGATTTCCCAACAATTTCCCCCTTTTTGGTGCGATCAAAGCCTAACCAGCGAGCACTCAGCTGATGAGGAAAGTTACAAAGGATTTCAGGGTTTTACAAGTGAAACCTATCAGATCTAAACCCATGAAATTACTTCCTCAACATCAGCTCTAACTAAAATCTTCCCCCTCAACCAAGGAAAGATATTGCTCGTTTAAAAATATAGAAATTTAGATCAGAGCAAATAAGCATGTAAGTAAGTTTAACATGCAAGATGAGTGCTGGTGCTGATTACACTGGATGTGTAAATTCAGCTGATAAGTAAATACTTAGACAATTGTTGGACAATAAGAGATTGTCATCAACTTGTCAGTTAATCATTCCATTAGAGATATAGCAATTACATGTACAATGAATGGTAACTGACTAGTCTAACAGATTTACTTACAAAAGAATAAAGAGACAAGACTATGGCTTAGAGGATGATCCTGGTGACTGAGTTCGACCACTGGTTAAGGACCTCAGGATCGCAGTAAGTTCGGCCATGTCTTCCTCTCTCTTCAGCCTCCATTCTGCAGCAATTCTTCTCTCTTCGGCTGCGAGGCGTCTCTCTTCCTCAGCAATTTTGGCTCTCCTCTCTTCAGCCAGTGCTCGCGCACTTTCCCCCTCTTGGATCCGCGCCAAAAAGGTGGTGACACCGGCGGTGACGGACTCCATTTGTTGCGTTACATCAGCTTGGAAAGTGGCGAAGCGCTGATCCATCCTGGCATCAATGTAAGCAAGTAGTTGCGCAGGAGGATGAATTTCAGAGATTGGCATCGCTGATACTTCTATGGAAGAGGAAGGCACATCAGTTGCGGGAGGAGCCGTTGCTGGTTCAGATTCAGCTGATATCTCCATTGGGGCTGGCTCCTCCGCTGGCACTGCAGCTGCTGCTGGCTCCTCCGCTGGCACTGCAGCTGCTGCTGGCTGCTCCGCGAGCACCGCGGCTGGTGCTGGCGGACCTTGTACAAAAATAGGTTGGGCTGTGAAAACCTCCAGCTGCCAGTCCTCATGATAAGGGACAAGGTCGCCCAAAACCATAGGAACAGATGGGACGACAGTGGTCAGCCACAAACCTCTGGAAGGATCCTCCTCCACAATGTGGTCTACCAGCAGAGCGCTGGCAGCCATATAAAAAAGAATTGCATAATAGGGAGGGATCCGGGGGAGAGCGGTGAGGACCTTCAAGCGGCGGAGTGCGTAGATCAGCTGGTATCCACGGCTGGTGGGCTGGAACTGGAGGAATGGTAGCTTAACCATTTTTGGCCTAGGGAGGCCGGAAGTCCCAGTCAGCTGTCTGAATTCAGCAATTTTCCTCAAACGGCGCCTGATTCGCCTGGTGGACAGCGGCTGGTGCATTTCAGGATCAGAATCCATGAAAGCATTCGCCCACGCCTCCTCTGATCTCCAGTAACCAAGCCCTAGCATGGCATACAGAACAGCGCGCTTCTCTACTGTCAGCTGGCGCTGGCACAGGTCGAAAATCCTCCACCTCCGGAACTCCAGAAATAGTTCCGGATTCACCCTCCACAGTCCTCGGTAGCTGATTATCATCTCGTCATTGACGGCATTCTCCACCTCCGTCGTGATGTTTTCAGCATACTCATAGAGAGTGGAATTGAAGTACTCCATCGGCTGCAGGGGCAGGCACCAGTCATAGATCCTCGAAGCGTATACCGACTGGTGGGGGAGTCCGCTGATGGGGATGATATTGAATGCTGATGGCTCAGGCACTCATGAATCTTGAAACGCCATTGCCCCGCGGTGCTCCCACCGATGTACCCCTGTTGCTTGCGACTGGAAGGTATCCTCATCAATCAGCTGATGCTCTTGGATACAGAGCAAGTATTGCCTCCTCTCTGCGCGCACATGACGTGCTGGCGCTGGCGAGGATGCTGCTGGTCGCCGAGAAGATGTTGATGCTTCTGACGATTGTGGGCGACTGGCAGGACGACGAGCCACGTCCTCAAAATTAGGGAATAGATCCCTGGGCTCCATTCTCTGCACCATCGAATATTGGACTACTGGTGGCGGCTCGTCATCAGCAATGATGATAACCGGAGAGGTTTTATCAACAGCCTCTCCACCAGTAACCTCCATCTCAGCGGTCTCCTCCTCAGCGGCCGCCTGCTCCGGCTTCTCCTCCGAATCGGAGCTCATGTCCGAAAAATGCGCCAGTTTTTCCGGGGTGGTCGCCCGCTCCTCAACTCCTCCACTGGCACCCCCGTGCGCGGCCAGTGGGACTTCAGCAGTCTCCTCCTCATCCTGGTACTTATCCACAAGGGATAGTACGTCTTCATCAGCACCCATGACCATCAGGCGCGTAAATGATTCTTCTGATAAGATCTGGCCTGGAGCTGGTGCTGGTGGCCTTGCACTTGTAGTTGGGGCAACTTCCCATTTGCCTTTGGCCACCTGGTGCACTTGCTCCGCTAGTTGCGCCTGACGTCTGGCCTCATGCTCAGCCTGCACCTTGGCAAAGGCTTCATCGCGGGCTGCCAGCTCAGCCTCTCTTTTTCGCTGGTCGGCCAGGGCCTTCAGCCGCGCCTGAGCCTGCTTCTTCCTCACAAGGGAAGCTTGTTGCTCCTTCTTGGCTTGCTCCACCAGCTTCTGAGCCCTCGTCTGGACCCTCTTCCTCTTCCGGGTCATCTTCTCGATGGTCTCCTCCTCAGTCAGTCCCAAGACGGACTTCTTGACTGGAATTGAGACCTTCCCAGACTCAGGATCATAGGCAGCAGCTGGCTGGGGCTGCTGGCGCTGGTGGGTCTTGGGCTTCTTTGATGAAGGGGGCCTGGGGGCTGGCACTTGTGCTGATGCTAATGTGCGAGGATGTATACCAGTTGCCTTCTCCACTGCATCTTCCATAGAGACGAATAAGGATTCGACCTCTAGCTTCCTTTTCAGCTCAGCCTTGGCTGCAGCTGGCAGTGGGATAGCCACCGCTGGTACTTCCTCATCTGCTGGTTCTGACTCCTCTTCAGAAACATCGTCAGCAGGGTCCACAACCGTCTTGCCTTTCAGCCGGCGTGGCTTCTTGTAGTCGGGGACCGGAAGTTTTACCTTGGTGACTGGGATAAAATCAGATCCGACCAGTTGCTCCCCTCGGTCGATCCGGTCTCCCATCTCTACCTCCAGAATATGGCTGATCCTCAGCCCGAATGACACTGCGTGAAGAAACTTCCCGTCAGTCTTCACCGTGACATTCTTCTCTACATTCTCCAGCAACCGGCCGAAGATGAACTCGGCCCAGTTGCCATATATGCCGTCCTCCAACGCGCACATAACGGAGAATTTCTTCAGGCTCAGTTCGGCATAGGAGCCGACTTCACATTGTAGCATGCGTACTACAACGTCACACACCATCTGCCAGAAATCTCGCATTTCTGACTTCTTCATGCCAGTTTTGAAGACAGTCACTTCTGACTTCTTCCACTCAGTCCACCTCCTCCGGAACTCCACCGTATCGTCCTTGAAGTACGTGGCCACCTCCTCACCAGTACTCCTCAGCCCAAAGAGGTTGGCTAGGTACTCTACGTTAATAGTGATCATGTGTCCGAACACCGACTTGGTGAAGGACTTCCTGTCGTCATCTATCACCGCACGAGCATAGAACTCGGCGACCAAGTGTGGGTGGAAGGTCCTGGGGGTTGCCGTCAAGTACGGTCGGAGCTGCTCGTGGTCGATCATCTCCATCAGCTCCTCGCCGAAATGTTTCTCGGCCAGTTTATCATTCAAGATTTTCTCCTTCTGGACTTGAGCGGTGCGAATCTGTGCGTGAGAGAGACGATGGCGGGTGGCTGCTTTATTCAGCGAGACGAGCTTGCTGAAAGGATAGGTATAGTCAATATCTTCTTCCTTCACAATGCCTGTAAAAGTAGGCATGTGGGCTTCGGCTAATGGTAAATCTATTGGCTCGGAAGATGAAGAAGATGAGTTATCAGCAGCGGGTTTGGATGAAGATGCCATATTTTCAGGGAATGAGTGTTTGGAAATATTAGGGAAGATGAACGGAAAAAAAATGTTCGGAAAAATATGAGGGAATGATAAGAGTTTTCCCGTTCATGAATGAAGGCTATTTATACTGGTGCCATGCTGGGATGAATGGACGAGATTAATTCGTCAAAAGTGAGAATCGACGGTCATCAGCAGGCACGGTTCCCTGTAGGCGACGTGCGTCGTCGTGCTGACGTGGGATGGAGCGTGTAGCTGACATGGCACACGCTGATTGGTCGCGAGAGTGCTTTTGACTGCGCAGTCACTGTGCGCATTAAATGTGGCATTAAATGCCGCATTAAATTCGAAGATATGCACACGCAATTCCAATCTTAAACCTTTCCCGCCATTCCTGCGACAGCTGGCACGACTCTTGGACTTCAAGAGATCGTCAGTTGAGAGCTGGGACTCAACTGGTCATCAGTAATATAACTGGTCATCAGCAGGATATGCCAGTTGAACACTTCCCCCTGTCAGCATGGCTTCCTTACCAGTTGACAACTGGTACTTACGACTGGCACCCGAGTACTTGGATAAATTGAGAGCTGGGACTCAATTCCATCAGTCGTAGGAAATTCGCCAGTTGTCTGCTGACAACTTGAAGGAGTAAGAAAATTGAGAGCTTGGACTCAATTTTATTCCGCATAATCTTCTCCTTCAGGAATCCATCTTCTCACCATCGCTTGAATTGGGAGCTGGGACCCAATTTCTTCGTCTGATGGTGTAATACTGCTGGCAAATTCGAAATGAGAGCTGGGACTCATTTCCTTCGTTGTTTATGGAATAAGTTCTGCCAGTAGATACCACCTGTGGTTTTGAGCTACCACTAAAGAAAGCATGAAGACTAAGAGCTTGGACTTAGTCTTAATCAGCATCCTTCAGAAAATCAAGAACAGAATGGGAGCTGGGACTCATTCTTCCTCAACATTAGGGCTCGCATCAATCTCCATAAGACCGAGTTTGATGCACAACTCCTTGAATCTTGCTTCTGGCAATGGTTTGGTGAAAATATCAGCCAGTTGATCTTCAGTTCTGATGTACTCTACGCTGATATCCTTCTTCTCGACATGATCACGTATGAAGTGATGTCGGATATCTATGTGCTTGGTCCTAGAGTGATGAACAGGATTCTTCGTTATGCACATAGCGCTGTTGTTGTCGCAATAGATGGGTACACAACCAGTGTCCACTTCATAGTCTTCCAGTTGTTGCTTGATCCAGAGAATTTGAGCACAGCAACTGGCAGCGGCAACATATTCAGCCTCAGTAGTAGATGTAGCAACTGAGTGTTGCTTCTTGCTAAACCAACTGATTAGCTTGTGTCCTAGAAACTGACACGTACCACTGGTGCTTTTTCTATCTATTCGGCATCCCGCAAAATCTGAATCTGAATACCCAATGAGTGTAAGCTCATCATTCCTGGGGTACCATAACCCAAGTGATTCAGTTCCTTTGAGGTATTTCACTATTCTCCTAGCAGCTTCCATGTGTGTCTTCTTTGGATTGGCTTGATATCTGGCACACACTCCGACTGAGTATGAAATGTCGGGTCTGCTGGCTGTCAGATAGAGAAGTGATCCAATAATACCTCTGTAGCTGGAAGGATCAACCGATTCTCCTTCTTCATCAAGAAAGATCTGGCAACTGGTGCTCATCGGTATTCTGAGAGCCTTAGTCTTCTCTGGGCAATATTTCTGAATTAGGTCCTTGGCATGCTTCCGCTGATTAATGAAAATCCCATCAGCTGACTGCTGGACCTGGAGTCCTAGGAAGTATGTTAATTTGCCCATCATACTCATCTGGAATGAGTTCTGCATTAGTTGAGAAAACTTCTCACAGAGAGACATATTCTTTGACCCGAATATAATGTCATCGACATATATCTGCACCATTAGCATATCATCAGCATCCTTGATGATGAAGAGAGTTCTGTCGATCTTCCCTTTCCTAAATCCATTACTGATTAGGAACTGTGACAGTGTCTCGTACCAAGCCCTGGGCGCCTGTTTCAATCCATACAGGGCCTTTCTCAGCTTGTACACCTTGGTGCCTATTTCAAAGCCTGGAGGTTGTTCGACATATACCTCCTCCTTTAGCTCGCCATTCAAGAAGGCGCTTTTCACGTCCATTTGGAATACCGTGAAACCATGATACGCTGCATACGCAAGGAACAGCCGTATTGCCTCCATTCTTGCAACTGGTGCGAAGGTCTCGTCGAAGTCGATGCCTTCACATTGCTTGTAACCTTTGGCGACTAAACGAGCTTTGTTTCTGATTACAATGCCATTCTCATCTCGCTTGTTCTTGAATACCCACTTGGTGCCAATCACTGACTGATGTGATGGTCTCTCTACCAAGTCCCAAACATTGTTGCGAGTGAATTCCGCAAGTTCTTCTTGCATGGCATTGATCCAATCGGCAGATTGTAGTGCAACTCCTATGGAAGTAGGTTCCTCTTGAGAAATAAAGCAAGTCAGGAACGCGCTGCCGTGTCGAGTCTGAATAGAACTCTCAGGATTACCCAGAATAGCATCGGGTGGGTGATTTCTCAGCCATTTAGGAAGATGAGAATCTGCTGGCGTTGGTTCTTCTGTCCTGATGACTGGTGCTTCCTGAACTTCACCAGTCGGAGCAGCAATTGCAACTGGTGGTTGACCTTCATCAGTCGGAACAGTCTCTTCGTCAGCATCACTCTCTGACTGATCTCTTGATCCTTCGGCGATAATTACATCGTCAGCTGGTGCATCCACTCCAGCTGGTTCATCAGCTACTTCTGGTTCAAAGATTCCAGATGGAATTCCCCCTGGATTATTGCCAGTTCCACTAAGGGAGATTGAGTGTAAGGTCTCAGCAAGGTCAATTGCATCACCGACCCTCCCGGTTTGCTGATGGGCAACCGAGGATATTGGTTGTGAGGATGATCCAGTCATAGGTCTAGTCAAACCAGTTGGTTGAGCATTGGAAGAATTCCTGCCCAACTGATCAACGACATCATTGACCTCAGGAACATCTTCAGCCAGTTGTCGTAATGTCCTGCGCACTAAAGTAGCTTCATCAAAAACAACATTGCATGTTATTTCCACAAGCTTGGTGGTCTTGTTAAATACTCTATAGCCCTTGTGAGAGGGATGTCCATATCCAACAAGGACACCCTCATCAGCTTTAGGCGAAAAAGCATTTAACTTCGACTTACCATTATTATGGACATAACATGGTGAACCGAAAGCACGAAGATGATCTAGAGAAGGCTTACGACCAAAATAGATTTCGTAGGGAGTTTTCTTGAGTCTGTCGTTGATCCCGCTTCTATTCTGAGTATAGCAAGCCGTCACCAACGCTTCTCCCCAAAAACTCTGTCCTAAGCCGGACTCTGCCAGCATGGACCGGACCGCTTCTTTCAGCGTCCTGTTCCTACGTTCTGCCAGTCCATTCTGCTGCGGTTGCCTTGGTGCAGATCTTTCATGCTTAATGCCAGCTTCCGCGCAAAAATCCATCAGTAGACTGTTGCAGAATTCTGTCCCATTGTCTGACCGAATCCGCTTTACTGTAGCTTCTCTCTGTTTCTGTGCTTTGACAATCAAATCTGGAAGGATGACTTTCACTTCATCCTTGGATCTGAGAAGCTTTACCCAGGTATAGCGCGAGTAGTCATCGACTACCACCAGCGAATAACGTCTTCCTCCAATGGTTTGAGGAGCTACTGGTCCAAAGAGGTCCATATGTAGCAACTCGAGTACCCGACT